>JAAXYW010000777.1:0-29639 GCA_036851895.1 Orthonychiurus folsomi | reverse complement strand
TAACAACCCCCGACTCCGAAGCGGGTATCCAGTCATTCTTAACTTGTGGGATCCGCCAGAACTCCCCTCCTTTTTACTTCACGGCACGGCACGAAGAAACCAGACATCCATCCCTGCTTTCACTTTCACTTCTTTCAGGTAAGGCAATTTGAGAATTTGGATTTGATTTGAGGTAGCTAATTTTGAAACTCCGCTTTAAGAAATGAAGGGAAAAGTGACCGACAATTGACATATGAGGTGACAATTGCCATTAATTACTTTTTCTAAGAAAGAAAGTTTGGGGAATTTGATTTGGCAATCAAGTTGACGTTTTGCTGCTGTAATCTAAGATTTCAAACTGTCAAAACTTTGTAATTACAAATTTCTATGAAGGGAAACTTTCAACGTTTCCCCGAAAGAGTTGTTTCTTCAAGGAATCTGTTTTTAAAAATCACCATCCTTCCAGGTTATGTTTTGTCGACTTCTGGCCCACTGAATAAAAACAAGAGATCTGATTTAATCCGCTCCAGAAATCTCCTCAGCACCAAACAAGGAAGACAATGGCTTCAGCAGCAGGAGCGGCTAATAATGGAAAAATCTGGACATCTTCAAGACCGCGACAGCTCTGCTACTTGTGGCTCGGGATCCTGATTCCCCTCATTTGTTTGTCCCTTCAGTCCGTCTCCGGTATTCAAGTTGACGATCCACGGATGGATGAGGATGAGAGTGCGGGGCGACAGATTTTCCCATTCTCTCAATTGGATTTCTCTCCGGCGTATATCCCTCGTGGGTCAATTTCAGTGTCAGCGGGCCAGAAAATAACACCTGTGCGCTATGTTCCAGTTCGGGTCCCACAAAACTTTGATGCCAATGTGAGTAAATGCCTTCCAATTTATATTTAGCCATATTTACCTTAAAATAGTGACTATTCAGTGCTGTTTTTACTTCCGTATTTGTGTGAGAAAAACGGACATCCATCAGAAAATACAAAATACATAGTAAAAAATTCTTGGCTCAATTGTCAAAACTCAAATCCATCATTTTGAATATTCTCCACCCACGGAGAATTCTGTTTGGAAACCACAAATTCAGATTGCAAATACAAACACGAGTGTTGTATGAATTTTTATACCATAAATTTCATTAATGTGCAAGTAAACAGCGTTTTGACGCAAATCCACTGTTCCGTATCAAATATCCGCTTGCTAAGCCGTGTCTTACCGTCGTCGTTTCCCATGTATGTTCAGCTCCTCTGTTTATTTACCGGAACACTCAAATTGCTAATCCCGCGGGGATGTACATAGGCGCGAGGATTGGGGATGTGTACTTTGACATGGGCGAATACATGTGAGACACTTCCTTGTTCCCTTGTTTACCGTATGTACTTAATTACAGACAATCCCGAACATAATTCCAAGCCACCTGACTTCAATTAAATTACTTCACGTGGTACGTTGGGTCAGTTGGCCTGGTTTCCATTGTGATTTCCTTTCCGAGCAGAAATATGATCTTCCGATGCAATCTGATGTCCTTTACATTGGATTTTCTTTACTTTGTACAAATCCAGGCCTACCTTTGCAATGAATTACTACGTACAATACACGAAAGGATGTCTTAGCCATTAATGCACAGGCAAAAGTGTGAAGTGGAAATGGAAGTGCAGCCATTAATGCACAGGCAAAAGTGTGAAGTGGAAATGGAAGTGCAGTGACTAATGTTTATTTAGCCAAGGAAACTGGGAGTTGGTGAAAATATTGGAAAGCAAGCTTTTTTCTTTCGTTCTTTTTGTGCTGTGTCTATTACTGGAGCAAACATTATATTCAATCAATTAATTCATAATTGGGGTTTAATTTGCAGCGCGGAAGACGAAATTCAGGTGGACCATCCCTTTCAATTGTGAATCCATTGGATGTGTTGAGGCAGCGTCTTCTCCTTGAGATCGGTCGCCGTCGTTTAATTTCCCAGTCCCAACAAATCAATGCCAATTCTGAGTACCTGAAATCAATCGGGAAAAGACGACGCCGCTGATAACAAAACCAGCCTCAAATTCAGCCACGCCACGCAACACAATAAAAATACAACGGACGAAGAGGAGGATTCCTGGTTCAAGGAAAAACCTGACATCATTGGAAATTACATAAACACTACATTATAATTGCACTTCTGCACGGGGTTTTGAGGAATGTATATAATATTATACTAGAACACCCATTAATTTTTAATGAGTATTGTGAGACCTGGTGTCTAATTTACGTGTGTTGAAAGTGGAGGATTTATTTCACATGGGAGGGTGCTTCCAGTCCAAATCAAATTGTCAATTCAACTAATTATTGTTTGTGAAATGCACATTAAAGCTTATTTTTAAGTCAGCATATATACTTCAGTAATATTTCGCAAATGGAGAGTGTATTATTGTTTTTATTCATTTTTTTATAGATTTTTACACCTCGGCCTTCATTGACAACCGACAAGCGACGGATTTAGTTCTCAGCAAGTAAAAATACTTCCCTATCAATTATCACCGTATATTTAAGCGTTAATTTTAAGGTTTCTTCTTATTGTTCATTGTCTTATGTCTTTCAAAGAATAATAAAATGATTTATTTGGTCAAAGCTACTCCTACAACTCAATGGAATTAACGTCATCTTGTTGTCTTGACTCGTCTCATGTCTCGCATCTGTCTCGATAAATGGTATAGCGTAACAACCCATCACTGGGGTACTATAGGCCATATACATATACATATACATAATAGGAGAAGCGCTATTTGTTTTCAACATCGCATTTTGGTTTAATTGGCATGTATGTGTAGCACTAAAACGCCGGTGCCCCTCTGCACACTAATAATTCGTCAAAATAAAAGTTTCTTCGCATTTACCATGCACAACGACAAACACAATGTGGGATGTTGTGGATTATGGCGTTAATTAATCCTTTTCACTTTTACGCTGGTCCACCGACATTTTTAGCCAATCCGCCCGCCTTCAAAACCTCACAGGTTTTCCCAGGATTCAAAATGAAAAGCGACAGCGTGGAATTCGCAAAGAAAGAACGTAAACACGAAAGGTGAGCTAGGACAGAAGTCCTCGTGGATCTAGTGTCACCATATCATGTCAGCCGTCGGAAATAAGGTTTCGGTCCCTTCATTTCCCGTTGTAATTGAGTTTGGAAGGTGGAGCAGGGGGACGGACACGGCTTTACTTGTCAATTATTTACACCATCTCAGAGTACATCTACGTCGTCCGAGGATTTTCAACTCCAAATCTTAACTCGATTTCAGCTCCGCGCTCCGTGCTGAGGGTACGCAAAGTGAACAACAGACGTCAAAATCCGACCAGGCTGTGACTGGGATTGGAACTGATTTAAAAGATTTATCAATGAAGCTGGACTTCTTCACTGGGGTTCTGATAGCCTGGGCGTTTCGATTGCAAATTTTAAACTAAACCAACTAAATCTGAAGATGCGTTTAAATATAGAAGTTACAGCTGTAAGAACAAGCTCATCCTTTTATAAGAAGCCTTCTCTATTCAATTTTTGAAAATTTGTTTTTAAATTATACTTTTCCGGCACCACGTTGGCGTCGAACTGTGCTGTGGTTGACTTAAAATGAATTGGTATATTTATAACATGGGTTGGATAAGTGAAAAAATGTTTATTAAGGTTGTTCTATAATACAATTACAGTTAAATATGGTATAATTCAAGCAATTTATAATAAATTACTGCAAATGAGTATACACAAAACAGAACAGAACAGCACAGCTCAAAACATGAAAAAATGTTTATTAAGGTTGTTCTATAATACAATTACAGTTAAATATGGTATAATTCAAGCAATTTATAATAAATTACTGCAAATGAGTATACACAAAACAGAACAGAACCGCACAGCTCAAAACAACAGCTCACACGTTTTTATCAAAATTGTTCCAAGGATTCCGGGACGGGAACTCTTCGTTTTCTCCCTTTGATTTGCCCTTGCCCTTTTGTTTATCCTCAAACTTTTGATTGATTTCTGAACTGGAAATTGGTGACGGGTTATTATTCTCCCTGCCAGTCCCTCCGCATGTGCCTGCGACGATCCCTGTCAAACCCCCTATTTCAATGCCAGGAACCATTTCATGAATCCCATCACTTTTATTGGCGCAATTGTTGCACAAGAAGGATCCAGACACATTGTAGTACGTTGATGACAAGACACTGTGAACATTTGTAGCAACGGAAACAATCGGTGTGGTAATTGCAGCCAGCCACTTGCAAATAAGTTCCGTTGACGTAGTCTTTGCAAATTTTGCATTGGATTCCGAATCTTTTGTTGTAGTCACTCTTGCAATAATATCCTCCGTCCTTGAAGTAAAATGTGTGGTAGCTCAATAACTTGTAGCAGTCTGAAACACGGTACATAAAAAAAAACATTAATTCAGCTCACTTGTACATCTCTTCAACATATCATTTATCTAATGGATTAGTCGAGATATACTTATGTCTTACAGATATGCCTATATTATATCTTAATAGCGCGTAGTAGTAATGTAATTAGAATACACAGTTAACTTAGGGGAGTACATTTATTGTACATTTGGGTATGTTACCTTTGCACCGCAAGCAATTATGATGGAATCTATCCCCATTGCTAGTTGTAAAGTACTTTCCGCTGATTTGGTGGCAGCAGCTTCTACAGGAAGGAGCCCCGGACTTCCCTTAAAAAATTTTAAGTGAAATATTATTGAATTGTCAATTTGGAGTGTCTGGTTTTGGCTTGTAAAGTTAAATTATGAACACTTACACATTTTATTAGTTAATCTCAAAGTGTGGGCGATATCGGATCGGCAGGGTGGAGGGGTCAACAAAACTCAAAATGCCCGCCTTCCTTTAATCCCACAAACAGGGCAAATTGCAGACGATATCTTGTGTCAAATGATCTTGTAGACTGACTCAAGGTTACGAGTACGACTAGCTGAAGAATGTTGCATGCATTGCACTTGCACTATTGCACGTTCAGTTTGTGCAGTACGACGACGTTTGGTTGTTTTTACATGCAAAATCTACGTTATTAGAACTAGAAGTGCGTATGTGAAATCAGTTGACAGTTAAATAAAGACCAATCAATCAATCTGACCTCTGATTGTCTCCGCACTCCGCTCCTGTCATCCACTTTTATGCTGATTAACTGAATTGACCTTGAACTTATGACCAGCAGCGCTACCTGATATACGCATAGGTTTGTGTGGATGACAGAAATCCTGCTCATTTCTTATTTCTCTATATTTATTAGCTATTAGCTAAAACATACAAAATATACGGTAATACGATACGCTTGCAAAGCAATGTTTATTGCCAATAACCATTGATGATCCAGAAATCATTCTTTTACCAAAGAATTGATCAAAATTCGTCCAATGATTTCTGTATTTGTAACCCATAAGTTGGACTTTAAAATGGAAGAATTTCCTGATAAAATGCCTAGGACAAGAAAGGTTCGGAAACAATTATCGAATGCAAATAATACATCGAGTGACTTTGTCAGTGCGCCTTCTCTGGGAATCTGGGCATCGTTCCCTTCTGACTCTCTGGGAATTTCCCACTCCCTGGGAATTTAACTGGGAATTCCGTGCTGTAGTGTACGGGGGAATTTGCAGGAAATTTCCCTGGGATTCACTCACTCCCAATTCCTTGGGATTTGCAGAGAGGGCTAACCATTGAGGGATAGATGCCCATTCTATTAAATTTGTATTAACATTTGGCTGCATTTCCCCACATCTCCGATGTCCTTGCATAGCATTCGTACACAAAGTAGGTAAAATCCGTTCAATTTTTTAATTTGCTAGTAGTTTCCTTTCTACGTTCACAAAGGAGTGGGTACATAATTCTGTTCTTTTCTTAGCATTCAATTTTAAACCGACAATCCACCGAAGTGTAAAATCCATGGAAGTGGAGAGCAGAGATAAGAGCCAACGGAACCCAAGCCCACCCAGGCAACAGGTTCCCAATGCAATGCCCGGGTAAATCCCACAGTGCAAACTTTCATGTGACGGTCTCTCGTCCGTATCTGGCGTCCTGGAATTGAGAACAAGTCCTGAGGGACTGTTAGCATAAGGAAAGCTATCCATGAGCAGGAAGATTAAGACAAAGTCGAGATGTCAACCGACAACATGTCCAAGGGATTAAGTTGTAGCTTTTACTCTTCAAAGTAAACACTTTATTTGCTCAAATTCCTATTGGTCGGTGCGAACGTGTCATTTCCGTACCGTGCATTCCTTGAATTCAAAGAACGAACGCGTCGCGCCAAGCGAAGCATCGGCGGCACAGTTATTATCCATGCACCAGCCACCAGCCTACATAGATTCTAATCTTTAGGATTCTTTCGTCGTAAAGTCGTAATGATATCTGCAAATATTGGGTCATGTTTACAAGGTGGCAGAAAACAGGAGTTCCTGAATCAAATTTTCTTAGAGTGTGAGTTTTACGTTTGGACAGGAAAAAACCAGGTCATAGAAATGCCACACGTGCCTTCGCATTGGATTTTGATTTCAAATCCTGTTTATAATTAGCACAGCGCTGTAGGCTTATGTTATTAATTAGTCTACAAATGCAAGGCACCCGTCCAGACAATGTGTAGTATTAAATTTACAAACCACATACGCTTCATTGTTCCGTATTACAATTCCCATGAGAGATTTGCATTTTGTAATTGAAAACCACCATTTTAATGAAGAATTTGAAACATGATTTGCAAAACTGATTAGTGCTGGTGGTCATATCGTGGTTTTTCATACTTCACCGTATTCGTGTCGACGTCGGTGTTGACGGGAGCTCGATTGTTAATATCGGAATGGACTCTGCCCACGCGGGCAGTGCGATACCCTGATGTTTCCCGGTTATAAATTAATCCGATTTTCCACGTCTTCCTTGCCTGTCACTATCTGACATACTTGATTGACATGTGGCGCAGACCCTTGTCTGCTGGTGGCTAAGTCCCCTGGAATAGCGATTGTGTGTCAGACGTCCGTAAGGAAGCAACTTTATTGCGCGCAATTTTATTGAAGCAGCGGACTTTATGTACATAAAGTCATATTTAAAGTCTACCCGCTGGCAGACTATTTTCGCGATTTTTGCTTATAATGTATGTTGCTATTGTAGCAATTCGCCAAGAAAACAGAAGAATTTATGCAGAAAGGCATTGGAAATCTCATTAATTTGTTTATATAATTGAAACACATTCGTGACTTTTGAATATTTTCATGAAATGTGAATGTATAGTACATGTCCTTTGATTTATTTGGATTCTAAGAAATGCTTTCTACAACAGCAGGGAAAATTGGATCTCACTATTTTGTCAGTCAATCCAAGCGGAATCCAAACAACACGTCCATCCGCCATCCCCAAGGAATGAAATGAGACTCTCAAAGCAGACGAAAGTCGTACTACGCGACAGGAGTTTGATTAGTTGGATTTTGTTGTCCGGAATTCCATGTGACGAGCAATACACGATGAAAGGAAGAATCCGGGCGCATTCCGCACCTGTCGACTACTGACATGAGCCACATAATTAAAAAAATAACAATATAATATAAAGGAAATTGATAAACCGAAATGACCAGCGGGTACTTATTTGTATTCGGACTTCTATTGTGACTGCGGTGA
Organism: Orthonychiurus folsomi; assembly: GCA_036851895.1. NCBI lineage: Eukaryota > Metazoa > Arthropoda > Collembola > Poduromorpha > Onychiuridae > Orthonychiurus > Orthonychiurus folsomi. Next base: position 22,017 of record JAAXYW010000777.1, on the reverse strand, counting down.
GGTCGCGGCGGCATTTGGCTAGACTTTGATTTGTATTTGTAACAAATTCCAATACAGATGAAGGCGGAATGTGGTGACGTCAAAAGTTCAGGGCGAAGGCGAATATCTGAAAGGAACCGAATTCGGAGGAGCAGATTGGCTCCTCCATTGTCCGATATGTATTTGTGAGGATTCAGATTCCAATTCCCCAGGTGCAAATCATGGGAAGGATGGATGGCACTGAAAGGAATTCAATTGCTTGGCTTCGTTTCAATGATACCTGAGTGACTGAGGGGGATTAAATTACATAACTGCGTCTTATCGATCATTGAAATCCAGTAAAAAGCCCATCTCATTATGTGCTGAACGGATATCTGCTTCATTTCGCATTTTTTGTGTGAGATTTGACTCGTAAAGGTGAAATTTACCAAAAAAATATTTGTAGCAAAATTTTGTATTACAAATCCGTGTTTTGACGCCATTTAAAATTTGATATATTTATAATTATATTAAGTTTAGCAAACAGGTCTGTCTCTGTCTGTCTCCTTGATCGCCTCGAATGATGTATAAATTTACTTTGTCCACTTTAAATCCACAACACAAACAATATGACTCCAGCATCATTTTTTCCCACGCACACCCACCCATGGCTTCTGGGCTGAAATAAGATGACAATTTTGCAAAATTCGGCGTGGGGTGATTGCGTTTTTCATGAGTGGGCGGGTGGAGAGGAAGTTGACGGAGTGGAAACTTTTGTATTTTATGCTTTCAATTTTCCGACTCGGAAATGATTACGCTGCTCAGCGTGAAGGGAGGACGTGGGTCAGCTTATTGGCATAGATGAAGGGAATAAACCCACGTAAGTTTGCCTAGATTAGTGCAATTTTGCAAATTATGATTTTCCCAACTTAATCCACAGTTCTGCAAGCCTAATTCGGATACCCTTCATATTTCATGGCAACGCTCCCCTGTCATTTTGGAAGCACAATTGATTTTTTATTCAAGTTAAGACAAGGATCAATGAATTCGGAGCACGAAATTTTTAGCTGCAAATAAACTTGACCTTTTTCATTGGAAACAATAGCGGAAAATATAGACAATGCATTCCATACTGCATTTTCCATTCGTGTCACACAGTACACCTTTCCTTACACCCACCAATCTAACACAAAAAACCCACTTTTTGTCTATTTGTTAGGAAAGTGTATTTGTGCTTCCAAAAAACCAATTGAAAACTCAATATCAAAATGAAATATGAAATAGGACGTCAGTGCCACGTTTGCATAGGAGAAAGGAAATATATATGTTCCAGCATGTAAACTCAAACTCAGACATTTTGGCTTCAGTGGGGATGGCGACAAGGGAAGATTTACTTTTAAGTTAAAGCCGGGATTTCCAGAAATTTCCACACTTGAATAATTTATTGGAAGATGAAGACGTTGCCCTCGGTCCCCAGTCGCCGGAACCCGCCCACGTATCCCACTATGAATACAAATGATACTCCGAGTCCAAGTATCCATAACGTAAAATTTATGATGGGGAGGGGGCGGTGTCCGTCAAATTTTTGTCATTGATACAATCCTTCAATCAAATTTTTGTTATACTGCACATTTTTGTACGTTAAAATAATGTGAATTGAATGAATGTTACTTCTCAATTTTGATAAACCCGTTTTGTATAGTTTTAGTCTCAGTCCGGAGGCCGAGGCCGGTTTTCGCGGTTTTACGCATCGCCGGGTTTCCGGTGTGCCAAAACTAAACTTGATTAGCGCATGACGTTATGTGCAAATACATTGCCGAATTTGCAATATGATGTTTAAAATTCATCCCTTATTTGAGGAAATTCAAATTGAAGCAAGTTCCTCGGATCCGTTATTCATTTGCTATTTGTTATGCAGGCCAGGCCTACCCTTGGCCAATCGGAGTTAAAATTATGCATTGCATTGCAAAGTACAGGTATGGAAGGGATCAGGTTGAGTTCGTACAATTCCATATGCATTAGTCGTACAATCACACCCAGAGGGAAATAAAATGATCCAGTTCCGTGTTATTTGTTCCGCACAATGAAATTCATGTACGTACGTACGCACGTGGAATTTGGATTGGACATTCTATGTACTTTCCTAATGTGAATATGTATTATTTACAAAGGCAATTCCATGTACTTCATAGTTCATACGTCAAATTGGGTAAACAAAGGATGGGATGACGAGGTTTTATGGGAAAAGTTATTCTATGTAGTTTCCTATATGTGAATATGTATTATTTACAAAGGCAATTCCATGTACTTCATAGTTCATACGTCAAATTGGGTAAACAAAGGATGGGATGACGAGGTTTTATGGGAAAAGTAATCTAATGCGACGATTTCATGACATAGGGATGTTTTTTTTATTAAACATGTGTGTATGTAATGTGCAATATTGCTAAATGAAATCAAAATGATAAAACTGTGTCGTATCTTGGCGGGTGCACGTCAGTATACATAATAATAACTGTCGCATCGCGTCATGACAAAAATGATGGATTAGATATTCTGTTTGTGAGTGAGCCAGCTAATGAAAGTGTTGTTGTTTTGCAAATTCCTGCGTCTTTTTGTTTACAAAAAACAGCTCTTCACTCACAAATGACAATTTGGATTGATTTCAAAATACATATGATTTTGTGTTACGGTGAAATTACAGTTTAGAACTACTCGACCTTGGATTATGGATATAATAGATAATTCGAAACCAATTATATAAGCTAATTATATAAATTTGTCCTGCCTGCTGTGTTTTATCATAAATCTGGTTCCACATGTGTTAGTTTCGATCTCACATCCATCCGACAGTGCATGACGAGCAAATGGTACTTGTTATTTTTCTTAAATGCGATTTCTCTTGGTTAAATTTCGATAAACACTTAAACTCACATACCCACATCACGCGAATTAATCAATCAATTCATTCTGGCACGTAAAGGGCATGTATACTTGACAATTTTAGAACTTTTGTATGTATCGAAAGCATGGCTATTTGTGTTTGCCATCGCAAAGTCTTGTTTGCCGAGTGTCACCCACCATTTTAATATTGAGTATGAGTAACATGCTTTGAGTGGAGTGGATTTCCCTGAGCTCAGCCTTTATCCCACCCACACAATTATGGATCGTCTTCAATTTCAGCAATGAATGCAAATTGCAAGTTCCACAAGAATTGAACTGTAAAGCTATGTACGTACGTACGTGCACATAAATTAAGTATTAATTCCCCATATGCTTTTGGAATTTGGCCTCAATGCAAATATGCTGGAAAAATTGAATTGTTATGTATTCCCAGCCCCAGCTCAGCGACGTCCTTCGCCGCACCGCACGACAAAGCACGATCAAAAAAATGAGACGCAGACGTTGTACATTAAGATCAATACGTGCACTTGTAAGGTACCTTTTTGCGACGGAATTTCAAATTCCAAGAAAATAATAAATACAATGGAAAAACAAACTCCACCGCTCACTCCCCCCTGTCTCCTAAAGGACTTTGCTTTAATTAAATGATTTTGACAGAAGAATTGATTTGTATACAGAAATAACACTCCACAATGCTACATGCTATACCTCCTACCCTATCCACGATGGCTAAGACTAAAAACACTATAATATTTAATTACATGCTACAATACGCAGTAAGATTGGAATTAAAGGTACAACGCACAACGCCCAGGTAAAAGTAAGGTACAATTGTGGAAATTTTAAAGTAAAATTCAACGGGGGGAGAAACCTGCGCGTATGTAACCGTAACCTACATGATTACATGAATGACTAGCTTCAATTTTTGTGACGGAAAGGTACTTTTCATATATAACTATACGCTACTCCTTAATTACAAATCTCATCTACTAACATTAACGATTAACGAGCGAGGAGCGGGGGTCTCCTCCACATTAATCCACAAAATTCGGGACACGCTAAATAATTGTCAATCCGTTAGCACTGCTAACCCCATCGTAGCACTTAGCACAATCCTCCCTCCCATAAATACGGTCACATCTTCAAAATAAATTAAACATTAAAATTACTCCTAAATCACCACATTACGTCCATCACACACAACACAAGACAAATACATTTATTACCATTTAGGGTGATGACGTCACACACACGTCACATGACAAGGTCAAAGAAGAACAAAGGGTCAAAATTGAAAGAAATTACGTTTAAAATACGTACGTAGTAATGTAGTTAGTTTAAAGGTAGAATTTTGGTGGTTTTGGTGTAAGTACCGCTGCGCCTCATTTTCAGCTCCACGGGTGCATACTGGCCGGTTAAATCGTCACCTAACACAATTTCCTTCCTACTTACTACGTTACTTTTGTAATGTATACTTTTTATTTTTGGTTGCTGTTGCATGTAATCTTTCCATGTTACAGATTCAGTTCAGATCATCAACTCTTTAGCCTTCGTCTTCAAAAAAAGTAATATGATTGATTGATTGCCCACATGTTCTGGCTGGCTACATTAAGTCTCGATAATAATTTGCTGTGTTGTTGCGGTACGGAATTTGTCGTCGTCGTCATCGTTTATCTTCCGATGTGTTTGAGGAACTCCCGATTGTCTTTGATCTGTTGGTTTTTGAGGTGGTAAGCGTCGCCGAGCAATTTCAATGAGGAGACGCTGGCGGAGAACGTCCAGGGGATTCACGATCGACAGGGAGGGCCCTGCGTTCCTTCGCCGTCGCTGTAATAGAGAAAAATTGAAATTAGTGTTAATTGTATACTAGAAATCCACAACATTTTAATATCTTGACAATTTCCTCCAATATTTAAACTATTCTGCAAATATTTAATATTTTTTGTAAATAATTATGAAGTAGTTAATAATTTTTATCAATGTAATCTTGAGATTTTAAGAATTAAGTTAACTATGTAATTTCTTGTTGCACGTTCTACACAAATATGCGGGAAATTTGCGACCCATGATATTATGGCGGGTCCCATTTGGCAAATTAACTTCACAGACTGTGGGGGTCAGTATTTGCATGTGGCGAGGCAGTTTGCATAAGTGATTAATTCCTCGGGTGCTTGGCTCCGTAATAGCTTTCAGCCGCTGCCGCGCTGCCTGGAAAACCGCGAAAACCATGCTAAAGCAACGGAATCCACTTACTCCCATCCTATCCTCCCCCACTCAAGTTTCCGAACATTACATTATAATTAATTAATCAGTGCCACTAAAGACGCCTACAGCTTGTGCGTGTACACTCTGTGCTCGGTGTTTCAAATCTGACGTTTCAACTTCCACGCCACACGCACTCCAACCACTACAAAATAGTCATTATTACACCAAAACAAAAAAAAAAACTGGAAATTGAGGTTGAGATCTCGTCATTTTGACGTCATTTTAAATGTGTCCACGTGCGTGGGATGTATTTTCTATGCCAAATGATAGCAAATTGTAGTAATAAGTTGACATTGACATTGGGCTATCCCGCTACAGAATGAATGACTGTAACATGATCATGTAATTTTAATGAGCATTATTAATGTAAAAGAACATAAAAGATAAAGAAAAACCCACAAATCTTAGTGGAGACTCAAAACATATAAACGTCATTCCACCTCCCCAGCTTTTGGTTATCAAAGTGGCCTATTATTATAATTGACTGGATGAGAAAAACAGAAGCAGAACTTGGCCTTACTACCCACTACCAACGTCCGGTGCCAGAATTGTCTTCATAAATCACACTATTAACATACGCCCACCAGTAACCCACGCAACTTTCATTTTCACCCAATAGCTTCTCCACCTTAAAACTTGAAAGACATCTAAAATGAAGAATGGTTTTATTTTGAAACGGAAACAAAGTTTTAATATCTGACTAATGTCTGTCTTCCTTTTTCCTTTCTTTGTTCTACAATCCTGCCGGGCAGGAAACCTTTTAATGAAAATTGCCTCAGGAAATACTCAAACAAGTAGGCCAGGCCTGGAAAGATAATTTGCGTACAAGAAATTGTTTAATTACGTCGAGAATCCCTTTGCTCATTCCATACGTACGTATTTCACAAAGAACATTTCACCCACCGGAAAAGCATTACAGGCACAGTCATACTCATACGGCTCAGAAGTACACACACAGCACACACAAGTTTGTGTTAATTTCTTCTAGTGGGTTTGTGCAGCAGGCGTACACGTACGCTTTAAATTTGACATTCGTGTGTTTCATAATTAATGGTTCTATTTGGTAGAGAGGGGTAAGTGTGTGTTGTAATTTGAAGGTTTGTTTCATTCCCACTACTAGCACTCCGTGAAATGACTTGGTCGGAGAATGTTTTGTTTTCCAAGTCCTTCAATAAAAAACCGGCGACGGGGCTTCTCGCTTCCTCATCAAGTGCCAATTTCTAACGTCTGTCTAACGTACAGTGCAGTTTACGTGACGATGGATGGCAATGAAAATCCCTACTCCATGTGCAAAAAATACGTGCGGTGTCAGTTACAATAAAAGCTTCTTTCACTGGCAAATCTAAGGGCTTCCTTGCATACACAATTTAATGGAGGGGAAATTGCGCGTTTTTATTTGAAAAAAACAGGCAGAGAAATCATAATATCATTATGCAATGCAGGTATGCACAGATCATGACTAAATTTTGAATCACAGGATGTGCAATTATAGTAATAAACGATCATTCGAAATTCAATTAAAAACTGCGCAAATATGAGAACGACTTTTTGCAAAAATGACAATAAATTATAGAAAGAATGATTCCATGTAGTAATATCTATCCCTGCGCTGTACTGTTTTAAATATTTTTTAAAAATTCAAAGTGTGTTGAGAAACTTTAACATTACGTAAGGGACTAGGCTTTATATACCGATAATCCGATTTAGCATATTTTATTTCATTCGTCAGTGCTAGAACATGAATTTTAAATCTGTTGTGATTTCGGCACACCACGCTTTTCAATTTACGAAACGTTACTCCATAACCCAACCCCGTCTTAATTTTTACCAAAGAAGATATAAAAGTTGAAATATTTATTTAGTTAATGTGTTGATGGATTCGTTATAGCTTAAGCAAGGCTGGTTCTGGTAATTGTCAGGACCTCAAATATTTGCACAACCATTCGTCGTAAAAAAATCCTATTCAACTCACTTGTTGCCGTGTCCCAGCCGTCCCCGTTGTTTCCCGCTCCGTTTGAATGTAGAATTTCGGATCCAGTACCATCTCCCATTGTTGTCCCACTTGCTCTTTGGTTGGATTCTCTGGGTCAAAGTACTCTACAAGTCCACTCTGAAAAAACCGAAATCAGAAAAACACAAAAATTAAAAATCTTCCGTGAGATCCACGCGTATTATGCTACCGCCCCAACATTGGCATTACATTGCCCATAAAGATCAATGTTCTCCGCGTACGTACGTACGGTACGCCGACGCACTTAACACTCAACATAAAATTTGGTCCTAAAACTTCGAACCCATGACATGCCATGCTGATTTGACACATCTTGAGCAATTTGCAAGAGCATTTCATAACCATGCCCTTGACTACTACCTCAAAGGAGGCATGCGGGTTAAGGTGAATCAAGTTCATGGCAATTTTTCTTAATAGACAAATAGATGGGATCATATCCGAATAATGATATGCAAAACGCATTCGCAAAATAAACTCGAAGATAACCTGAGGCGTTCGCGTTGCATAATGTTTATTCATCATTTATTTCCAGGGATTTCAGGTGTTTACGAAATATAGGCCGTCTGTGTTTGTTTAAAGCTAAGCTTCCGGGGATACTCCGTTTATTTATCCAGTTCATCGCACGTACAAAATGAATCAATAATGAAAACACAACTTCACCAGAAAACCAACAAAGCGGACTCTTCATACAATTACAAACACGTTGTTAATTAGTACACAACTAGATAATTATTATCACACATGGAGCCTCTGATTTCTTAACCATCCCACCGCTTTGGCGCCGAAGCTGCCAAGTGCCTTCGTGTAAACATGTGCGTTTTGCATGGTAGCCCCTAACCTAAGCTATGGTAATGATTCTTATTTACATGTTGTTTTTAGGTACTGAGATGATTTTACGGTGGGCGTGGGTGGTGTGTGAAGGTCAAGGGTCACAATTCAGCTTAAAAATAAGCTAACAAATTCAAGAGTCAATATTACTATTGAGGAGTTCACATTACTGGCATACGAGGTAGCGAAGATTATGATTTTGAAAAAGATACAACTTCAAAACTAAATTAATTTAAAAGCGTCACAAAAAAAATTCATGATAATAAAATGAGAATAAAAACCGAAAGTAGCGGTATTTGGTATAAGAGTGTCAAGTCCGTTATTGTGGAAAATTTCCAACCTCACACTCCTCCCTCCCTCGCTCGTTATATTTATGAAATGGTACTAGAAATGGAACTACTGAAGAGTGAAGAGTTAGATTGACCAGTGGGTCAGATTATGATTGGAGTGGGATTTGTGGGCATCAATAATTCCCACTTGGTCATCCACCCACGACTCCTCACTCACTCCTCCGTGTCAACATTCAAAGTGGACATTGGAGATAAGATCCTCATCTTGATTGCACTCCAGGAAGTTTGAATTAGAGCAAAAGGCGTCAAGTGTACGTACAATAACCACGTCCACGTACTCCAAAACGAATACGTAGGTATCCATCTCCGTCTTCAAGAAACGACAGGTTCGTGGGGGCCGTGTCAACCACAAATCCTCAAGTGCTATCTTTCCATTTGCTCATCTCCGAGGATTTTCCACTACGGGGAAAATCCGAGTAACACATAATCTGGTGTACTCCAGTTTGGGTCAGTGCATGAGCATGGGGGTGTGTGCTTTCTCACTTTTTGCATGGAAATCTTTCGTCTTCGCAAAATATAGCAAAAATTTGCAATAAAAACGTGCACAGTCCATCGGCAACGACAACGTCATAAAATTTTGACGCTATTTGGCTACTCCACACACACAAATAAAAAGGCTGGATCTTAATGGGTTCAATAACCTTATCGGTTCAAGTATCATCGCTTAGGCGTAGTATTTACATTAAAATTTGACGACGAGAGAAGACGGGACTCTCAAAAGATACGTACGTCTTCGTAATTCAATGGATATCCTTGGAATTTTGGAGTCCCTTCCTTGTTTCCGTTTCTCACGACGTAAATTTAACACTTGAGTGGCTGAAAATACAAATACTGGATTCTCGCAGCGCAGCTCGGAACGGGAACGACAACAAAAACAAAATAGTTAAGTTATTTGACATTTGTATCGTATCCCACCACCGACAACCGACGCGACGCCACTTGTTTGCAGTACATCTCATAGCATGACAAATAAAACCCGTCTTTTGAGAAAACTATGCCCGGGGTACTTGAAAATGTCTACTATTCCCACTGCCTTGTCATCAAAAGCACGATTGACGACTGCACAGCATGAAATTGAGGATTACTTGAATTTGAGTTGTGTGTCTATCCATTCCAGTGCCAAAAGAATGTAGCAAGCAAAATAATCCGCAATTGAAGGGTCCTCGTGTAACGTGTGCCTGTGGTACATCATGTACAAACATAATGTGTGGNTGTGGTACATCATGTACAAACATAATGTGTGGCTGGATTTGAATTTTTTATGCAATTTTCATTGGAGCGTGTGCCAATAATGATACATCATAGCCAGAGGACAGACAGTGCGGTGATCAAAGGGTTTTATTACCTGTGTACATAGCCCACGCTACACGACACATGACATAATACAAAGTAAATAGCAAAAAAAACTCGAACGAGAGTAATGTGAATCCAAAGGCTTTGGAAACTTTGGCTTTGGAAACGCTTTGAACCCCACCGCAAATATCAAATGTAATGCAAGCGAGTAATACGAATTATACCGCATTGTACACGTGTAGGATTTCCCGTTCCCGGTTTTTGTGGTCTATCTGCGTGTGTTAAGCCTGAGCTTATTTATGACTTTCACCAAAGAAAGTGAACTACGGAATTGTCAGCCTCTGTCCAATGCAATAGCATTTGCAATGGAATTTGGGTCGGATTTCCTACTCGCTGGTTACTACTTGGCAAAATAATTGGATATGATACCGCAAAAAACTTGCAAGAAACACAACATTTAATGGGTTTCGCAATACAAAATCCGATCAATGATTTGAAATACCACCCACAAATATAATTGAAATGTGAAGCAATCCTATCGTCAAACCTTGCCCAAACCAATTCTCGCATGAAGCAAGGACTGTGACATGCAATTAAGACTTAAGATAAAGGCGTAGATAGAAGACCCCTTAATGGCCACGTCCAACCTTAAATGAATATGATTCTAACTTCACTAAACATAGCACTAAAATTTCCTGTCACTTAAAATTAATGTAGCTTTACTAGTGTAGCAAAGTGCTGCTTACTTGCTCCCACGCAATTTCAATGTAGTGCACATTGTAAATGTAAAATGTAACTTGATAGAATTGAGTTATGAAGCATGCCGGCGCCACTCAACCTCCGACCCTGCCACTTAATTCTTGAGTGGCAAAATATTTTCTTATTAATAAATGCAATAGGATTCCAAATGTCAAGCCTACTTTTTCTCATTTTCGGGCTCCACACTTTAATTCCATGGATTCTGCACGGCACATTTCCACTCCAATTTGACATTAGAATTGTAATTGGAGGAAATAGCGAGGGTACGTGTTTACGTGTGACACCAGAGAGGAATGTTAAGATTTCATTGAAATTCATCCAGAAAACTGACAACTGCAGCCAAACTGCCTTGCAATGCTTCCTGAGAGTGTGGTATGTTTTGCAGGGTGAAAATGCCACCGGAATTTGCAATCAAATCCCGTGGCGGGTGTCTCCATTCTCGCTTCGTTCCTTCGTACTGCTCTCCAGGAATGGGAAATGAGATCCCGCCGTTTCCCAGGCCTCTCATATCCCGCCATCCCATCAAATTCTCAAATGTTCGCACGTCATGCAAATTACGCCTCTAATTTACCTAATTATTCTCCACCAACCAGCCCGGTGTGGCAGCATTGATAAGGTTTATAATCAAATTTTATTTTTACTGCTGTTTGGTGAGAAAATTTAAATTGAGGTTCCTCGTGTTTCAATTTACTTTTTAATGGTTTTTTTTTGTAAGAAATTGTACACAATATTTTTTTGGGATATTTTCAAAAGGATTTAGGCACACATCATACTCGCTTAGGAGATACTTTGACATTTGGATTTCCCAATACGTATGAATACGTACGGATGTAAATGGTGTACGGCGGTATGGTTTGTGGCTTATCCGATCCTCAACTCTCAAATTTGACACTTGACTGTGTCTGAACTTGCTTGGTTTGATTCAAATTGAAATAAATAAAATGTCTTGCAACATTTACGACTTCAAAATACGAAAAAAATGCAACCCAATCCGAGCGGTGACATACAGTTTACGACCACAAGTTCAGGTTGAACGGAGGCAGAAGGATTAGAATCTTGCCATGCTTCAGAAGACGAAAGCAGATTGAAAATTCTTTAAGCAAGGATCAAGATCAAATGTCACCCGATTCAATTCAATTCTCCCATGAACTTAAAAAGTACATAAAATATGCGCGGATGCGCACCACGCACGCCTATGCCACAAGAATATAAGAAATCTCTGAGTTAAGTTATAAATAAACCTCAACCTCAGGTGAAACCAAATTCAGATGGAGGCAATTTTTGATTTTTTCCCTGGAATTTGATTTGTTCATTTTTGTGATCCACCGAAAGGGGAAGGAATAAATATTCACGAATAATTAAATAGTATATCCCGATGCGCGCTCGTCCAAATGCTGACTTCACTTTCGCTTGACTGATTCAATAAGAATTTGACTCATTCATTAGTCAGTGTCGTGTGAGTGTGGGAGTTTCAATACGCCGTAACGTATCGTATGGATGCCGAGCTGACAGGCACAGACAGACTCCGTTTTCAAAAACATGGAAAAGTTGTAATTAAATTTTGAGTGAAATCCTTCCTTCTTCTTGAGGCTCCGGAAGGTGAATCCCCTCGGGTCTAGTCTAATAGCAAGCACTTAAATGGTACTATGGTCGTGCGTAATGCGTGGGTGTACAACGAATTTCTCCATTCCAGACTAACACGTCCACGTCCCACATGGCCACTGCCACTGCCATCCCACTTAATTTGATTCTCTTTTTACACGTGTACACGTCCCGTCGAGTTGTATCTGAGTACATATGATATGTAATGATAGTCTACTACAAATCCATGTTTCCAGGTAGGATCTACACGGCTCAGACATTAATCATGGCCTATTTCTTAATGCAAACTAATCATTCATTCAAATTGTACGTAGCTCTTCACTGATTGGCTGGCTCTAGTAACGCAAAAAATCTTGCTAGAAATTCTAAATTTGCCAAATCCCCCGCCATTGTATCTTAAATCCCGCACCCACGCATGCATATTTCAAAAATATTATTTCCCGTCATATCACGCAAGGCATAATATGCCGCGCTACTATTGGCGACAGGCCAAATTTTTGTATTATGCGGCCTTTGCAAAGCCGAAATCCATTTTTGATTAAGGATTTACAGACTTGAATGGCAACGAGAACGACGTGCTGATATTTGCTCATTATTAGCGACAAATTACCACAGGGTACGTCATGTCCTGCACTGCAAAATCCCTGGGATATTTCCACAGCCCACACCTGTGCTTAATTAATTATCCATTGTGCTATTTGTGGATCTTTTGACAAATTTCTTCTTTCACCTTTTTAAAGGGGACGACGACGGAATTGGAATCCTCGCAAATGCTACCTTGGCCATTGTTCCCATTGATTGACTTTCTTTGGGAAAGCGGTTCGGGAAAAGGAAACTTCAAAATGTCAAAATATGTCCAAACTGGGTTATTAGGTGTTCCATAATTATTCTTTTCCCATTCACATGCTACAGGGTGTAGGGTGTTACGGGGTGTACGTCTTAACTCCACATTTTGGAGGATGGGTAGATGTTTTTGTTGGCCTTGCCACGTGCCGGGAAATACTTTGCCCCAATTTTCATATCAACAATTTGAATACAATGGAGTAACTTTTTAAGGTTTTCTTTGCCTTATTTCTTAAATTACAATCTTGGCATTTTAACGAGGAAGATACAGTACAGTACATGCAATCCTTGAATAGTACTACGCCTGATTTCCGTCGGATTCCTTATGATTAGGTTGCTCAATTTGTTATTCTACTTGATCTGATGTCAATTGAATTCTATTTGATGATGAAAACCAAGTTTTTTTTATATTTAAGTTGAGTGGCGTCAAAAGCCTCCTGCTTTTAAGTTATCGTCTGACGTACTTCCTATTGAATTTTGAAAGTCTCCACACATAAAACCCCTTCCTAATTTGCCAATTAGTCATGAAACGGAGCGTGGGATCCTTTTCAAACAAAATTTGCCTCATTTCCGTTGAGGATGTTTCGGGGAGCTTTGAGGAAGGCGGGTCTTGCCTGGAAGCTGAGCCCCGACATTCTCCCGGATCCCCACTCCCCTCCAAATCCCAACACAAAGTAAATGATTTTGACGCTAAAAAGAGGCACGTACGTACGTACGTACATTACATCCACATACCTCCGCGGCGGCCGCCACGCCAATTTGGCGGAGGTGGAATTGATGGGTCCTGGAGTGAAGAACAGGAGGGCCCGGTGGGGGTGTTTTCCCCTCGTCCCATTCCCGCAAAAATAATTCTACATGACAGCCGGAGAGCTCGGCAGGAGTTTTACTCTGTGTATCCAATAATGCACCTTAATTCCCTTTTTCTTAATGACGTCCAAACTACAAACTTTGAGGGAAATGAAAGCATTTCTTTTGCAATTCCATCCGGGCCTTGGAAATAAATAAGTTTTTCCAGGTCGGAGTCCCTGAGGTCCACCACTTACGACCACGGACGGAGTGCAGTGCAGGTATAGGTATGGCACGGAGTTCATTGTGCCAGACAAAGGGCAGCCTAAAATTGAAGGACAGATGGGGGGAACATCAAAGAAATTCGAAAATAACCTACGGAGGTTCGCATCCGTGCCAGAAAATTGTAAAAAAACCATATATTTCAATTACTTCGACGTCAATATTTTGCAAAATCTGGCACTCTAAACTGTTCCAAGCGTAGGTATCAGTGGAATTTTTACTTTGAAAATTTTCGACGTCGTAGTTTATCTGAAGTCAAACAAATTTTGTCATCGAAGACACATTTCGAATTTCTAGATGTTCGCGATCGAATGAATTCTGGCTTCGAAAGTTATACAAAATATTTCAAAATTAAAAAAAATTGAGGCTAGAGGTGCCCATGTCAAAAATTTTTGAGAAATATTATAATTTTTATATTTTCTGCATTTGGGACGAACGGCCCTCCATACGAAGACGATCGACTTAAGGAAAATGGATGACAGCCAGGCCATGGCGGAATGGAATTTGAAAAGAAAAGACAGGTATGTGTCATGGGGTGACAGTGACAATGCTAACCTAATGTCCAAATCAAATTTGAACTTTCCGCGCCCCGTCCAGGCCGCTGTCCTCCTTGACATCTCTTTGTGAACCAAAATCCATTCCTTTGAAGGAAAATGGGAAAATCGAGTCATCTTAAATTTTCTGAGAGTGGCAGTGCATTGGATGGATGCATGAGCATTATGTGTGGGATTTTTGAGTTTTTCTGTAAATTTATGCGTATGACGCATCAAAGTCTCCGCATGTACGGCCGTGTACGGTGTACAAAACTAAGGAGTACAAAAATGTCTCAATTTCCAAGAAAAGTGACATATAATCCGTGCAGATTGTTTAATTAAGAAATCCAAGCCACCGCGGTCGCGGTCTCACGGTACGACGCAAAATCCCAACTGCGAGTGTGAAATAATTGAAACCCGTCCCAGCGAAGCGTCGTTTAGCCGGGAAAAACCAAGATTATTGAACTTGAGATGAAGGCGGGAATCGAATTTAAAACATTTCGGCGGAGAGGACCTTAATTCCCATCAAGAGATCCAATCAATTTGCGGCTGTAATTGAATTCCCCTGCCTTTCCTTTCGGACGTAAACTTGGAAATTAAGTGGGTGTACTACTAACGTCTTGTGAGATGAGGATGTAATTAGATAAAAACGATTACGGTATACCTACGTACGTACGCACACAGGTATCGCGACCGCCACTCGCGACATTCAAAATCGCAGTCAAGATAAACTCACCTTCTCATCTATGGAATTCCTGGACACATCCATTCCTCCGGTTTCCTGCTGCTCCCCCTCTGGCTGATTTGAAGGGACGAAATGATAGGTCAGGGCTGGTGAGGTCAACCTCTGACCTTTGGATTGGGTGACTGGAGGAGTAGAATTGCTCTTGGGTTGGAGCGTCCTGATCCAGAGGCATCCCGATGCATACGGATGACATGCAAATGCAGAGGAAGAAGGAGCAAATCCACCATGTGGGCACGGAGGAACTTGACCTGCCCTTGACCCGTGAGGACCACAGGAGGACTGAAGGATGGGATTTTGATCCAGAAAACATGATTCCAAAATTTGTGAAGAGTACCGATTAGCCGTTTAATTTCCAGAAAAATTTGAATCACTCTGAAAATAAAGTGTAGATAATAAGTAGACAGCGTTTTTACGGACAAAACGGTAGCATAGACATAGAGTGACCTCCAAACAAGTCACAACAAAATGAGTAATTTGTAAATTTCTGAACGGCGTGGATTTTTTAAACGGAACAATTTTTGCATTCTTCGACTGAAGCACATTAACTTAAATTGAGTAATTTTCTATTTCTTTGAACGGTTTACAATAGGATTTCTAATATAAAATAGCAAAAATTTCAATTCAAATTACGCACACCGACACCCTCAAGACAATGGCTCAAAAATAATCTATTATACGTTTCTAAAGTTAAATCTGGATTGTTGTTCTAGTAATGCAATGAACCTGACCCCCTCCCCTCACTGCACTTGGTTTATATTAGCAAAAGCAAAGGACGTAAATACTGACGCAGAACATTACGTTACCTTCAACATTGCACTTTGTCCAGAGGTGATATTTTGACAAAGGAGCCTTGTCAGAGTTCCCACGGAGTGATGCGTCTTCCTTGGCGAATCAGAAGAGAAAGACTGAGTCGGATCCAATCCACGTATTCTCCTCACATTCCACCTTCGGTCGGTCCATCTAGTAAGTACATGGCTCCAAAATTCCTCCTCCTTGTGTGTGTCAGTTCTGGAGACTCCAGTCCATGCCTTGCCTTGTGGTCTCGTCCGTCGTGGGTGGCTTCCCTTTTTTTTGTACCAATTGCAACCGACAAATTCTGTACGCAACGCCGACCTGAATTTGCTGGATGGAACTATTCTGGAAAATTCCCCAAATTGTATTTACTGGATTTGGCATGGCCCTGGTCAACCACCCACGCATTGCCGACACTGCACACACAAAAACAACTGAACCGTTAATTCCATTTTTAATCAAGGACAAGCAAGGCATGACAAATAACACTACAGAAAAGACTCACCTGATTTGCGTGGGCGTGGGATGGACCAGTTTCGTTCGAGTGTCGGTAGATTTCTGAGGGAACACTTTAATTTTACAAGATAATTTCTAAGAAATGCACAGGATAATAATATACATTACCGTTATGTCCGTTTTTTTCAGTAGTAGCATCAACAATGAGAATGAAATTCAAAGTTAAAGGCGAAACGGCACAACTGTGTATTGTATAATTTAAAAAAGTTTTGCAAACGTTAAACTGCATGTGCAAACTGGACTCCTGGGATTGACAAATTGGATTTTACATGACAATGTGTCAAGTCATGTCAGAATTCCAATTTCTCACGAACGTAAGCTTTTAAAAATTAAGTTGTCAACACTTCCTGTGCTTTTGAAAAGATTTCAATTCCCCGGGCTGTGCATACGTTCGGCCGCCGCCGTGCCGTCGTCCGTCCAGCCGGTGAACTCCCCATGACGTCAGGGCGGATGCATGCATAATTTGTACACAAAATAGACAGGGACCTGGACTGACCATTGTGAAAAATGGAATTGCAGATTCCGGCCCTGTCACCTTCAATTACAGAAGCTGTCATCTTCAAGTGTCATGCCATGATTGAGATTGAAAGTGGAAATCTTGTGTAAATATTTGAAGCGGAAGCCATCGATTTGAATTGTGACCTTTCCATAAATCATTTGTGCATATGGGCCGGGCCAGACGGCATGTCCGCTCTGCATGCACTTGAATTTAATTGAAAAAACTCCATTTACTTCATTGCAAATAATTTTAAATAACGATTTTTATTAGTAAAAGATAGTAGATATATTTGAAGTTGAACGCGTGAACAGAATATTTGTTGTGTAATAGCCACAGTGACAGCACGATAGGTCAGATCAAAATGTTGCCCTACGACAAAGTATATTTAGAATATCCTTGTAATTAAATATTGATTTGAATTTAAATGGCTCGGCCACTCTGGCGGCGGCGTTGCGTTTGTGCTGTGACATGACATTATCGAGCACGCAGTACAAATTGCAATTGCAAAGAGAGAAAAAATCTACAACATGCAAAACACATACACTGCACGGCAATAGCACGGGGTATGACAGAAACAGGATCCAAAATTAAACTCTGGGCTGAACAAGTGCATGCAATTAAAGTAACTCAAAGAATAAAGTTCAAGGCGTGAAAATGGCAGTTCTAAAGAGTGAATTTTAGAAAGTCCAATACATAGTCCAACAATTGCTCCTTTATTTGGAGAAAACGAAAGTTGTGCCCGGGAAAGACAAATTAATAAAATCTTTCATATTCAGGAAGGCGATGCATGGAAGAGAAAATGAATTAAGACACCTAATTGTTCTTGGAATTCGTGATTGCGCAAAAAAACGAAAGTTATGTAATGGAAATTCTTTGGAATTTAATTGATTGTCAAAATGACTCAACAATTCTATATCCGTCACAAGGATCGGGCTGCCGCAGTTTGCATAGACAACTGTAAACATTTGCCGAATTATCACACATGCAGCTAATAGCAAACGGCACGGGCGGCAGGCACATCAATAAATTGCAAAAATCCTGGCTCATTCCCTCAAAACACGCGACGTGGAATCTTGCCTTCCTTCAAATTGACATTTGACAACCGGATTAAAGTTCCCCGTGTATTTTTTTCATGGGAATTAGGTAAGTCCCATTAAAATTGCCTTGTCAAACATTGATAAGGGTTGGACTCTGGTAATTAAATTTTGGTGTCACAGGACTTGGGCATGATTTGGGATGGGACGCAAAGCCAACGCATCCCTTGATTAGAGAAAGTAAGCCAATTCATTGTCATGACCTTTTCGGTGAACCTGATATGGATGGGGTCAGTCCACTGTCTTAACTCCCAGCCGAGCCCCCCTCCTCCTCATTTATTCCCTATTTCTAATTTATCAGCGTCTGGTTGTGTGTTGTATGGATTCCTTCTGGAGATGATAATGAACTTAGTAGTTCCATTCTTAAGGCTACTCCATTTGTCCAACAATATTTGTCTTGACAATAGCCCTTAATTTCGCACGTGCTGCGTCGGTAGTTGCATTGCCGTCTAAATACATTGCATTGGGTCGTTCATAAATCATTACATTACGTAATTCTGAGTTAAATGAACCCGTCCCTGTGTTATTTACTACGGATGCATTATCCATTCATTAGTCGAGTCGATGCCCATTTAATTACTATATACACAAATATAGTATTGAATGGAAATACGGTATACAATTTTAATTCCATACATTACATGTCATTCAGGATTATCCTAACATGTAGTAAAGCTGATGATTGCCTAGAGCAAATTCATATGTACAGTACAGTAGCGTAATTAAGAGTACCAAAGACCTGACTTGTATTGTACAGTGCCTTTGTGACACTCATTTATTTATAAATGCACTTTGTCTCTGTCTCCGGGCTGGGAGACACATGAGAGCGACCCTTTCCTTGCCGTAACGTGTAGTCCAGGACGAAGGACTCACTAATCATGTACTTTGTAGTTTGTACTTTAATCTCGTCTTTCCTCCAGCATCCAGAACTTAGACGGAACCAAAATGTTTTAGCCCTGCCAATGATTTATGGAGGCGCGTCTTGATTTTCCCACAGTTTATTCGGAGGATCATCAAATGACGTCACGGATGGCAATCTTTCTGATTCCAATTACTTACTCACAATGGCATATAGTGGGAGGAAATAAGTCGATGCTAGTGTATTCCAGAAGGCAATACCATGGAAGGTTTTACAGAAACACCTCATTTTGACATTTGGAAACTTGGATTTGCGTTAAATTCTATTGTTGTCAGCCACAAGTTTCAAAAAATTAGACTAGCCATCATATGTTTGCTTGGGATGATTGAAGAAAACGTAACTGCTGTGAGAAAATTGAGTTTTATCGCTAGCCGTTTTCCCCTCCCCAAACATTGTCGACAAAATTACATCAGATTGCGCTCGGTTGATACCGTTTAGGAAAATTAATTTTAATTAAAATAAAAATATTTGAGTTGCAACTTAAGTTAAATTAATGTGTTCTAGCTTGGGCAAAAATGACAGCCATCAAAATAGATTCGGTTTTTGCGTGTACGATTTTGGGCAAGAAAAACTCACTTTATTGTTCTGCACTTTTGGAAACCTCCATTTTATTTCAAATTTTTAGTAAACTTGCTTGACTGTTTGTAGTAGTATCATCATTCTTACTTTCTGACGAATCTCTTTCTATTTTGGCAACTCCCAGACGGTTGACCAACGGCTTTCAGGTTATTCGACGGCGGGCGATCGCAAATCAAACCATTCCCGCAGTCCCCGTGAGAGACGCACTCTTCGTTGATCCCTTGATTATCACCCTTACATCCCACTCTATACGCCCCATGATTCCGCTGACCATTGACACAGGAGGGGGGACTCTGACCTGCAGTAGAATCCGCTAATGCCAAAATAACGACGCCCACTGCGAGGACGAGGACACATATGGCACATTTCTATAATTAAGAAATAGACAACCGCATTCTTCAGAAGGTACAAGAACGACAGCATCAAACTGAGTTTAGTACCTTATGTTAGAATACTACAAAATAAAAAAGTTGAATGGCTTTGGCAAACCAAAATTAGGTTTGCAACAGCACTGCGTTAAGAAAGGCAGTTTAAAAATTGTGTTTAAAAAAACATAAAACCTCCTTAATATGTATTATTATAAAGTTCTTACCATGCTAGTTCCTTGGATGTAACTGGGCTAACCGAAACGCATTATGAATTAAATCTGTCCGACCTGACCACATCCACAAGGAATGGCAATTCACCAATTGACTGGTATACCATCGGCTTTGAAGCCCACCGCCACCATACATACTCAAAACTATAGGAAACCTCAGACAGATACTAATTGTTTCTTGTAGTATAATTAGCTCCTGGGTCTCAACTGGTAAATGTAGCATATATACGTCAATGAGCCTCATACCTTGTATATTGTCTGCACACAATTTACCGGGTAAAATTGTGCATATATGCCCTTTGGTGTTGTGAATAATAACTACTCACGTTTTGCGTAATAAGAAATCTCAATTCCATTTAGAAATTAGTAGACAAAACGTTACTTTTAGCTTGCCAGCTGGGGGCTTGTGTAAAAATGAATGTGACCAAACCAGACGAAAATTTGAAGCGAGTGGGGATGGATTAAGCCTGCCGTACGTACATGAGCGCCCTAATTTGATTTCGGATCCATTCACAATAAGGTTATTTTTAGGCGAGCATGATGCTCTTTCAAGTATAACAGGTAGGAGCAAGTAATTGAAGTTGTAGCCATGACTCGTCATCTCACCTCCTCCTCATTTGAGTTTGAATTGAAAATTAAGTTTAATTAACTTTCATCGCCCGTCCTGTTTATTCCCACGCTTAAAATGAGTTTTGTTTGCTGCTAATAACTTCTAGTTTTGAGGGTTTTTCATATTCAGTCTTACATTAGTCTACAAATACACCTAAATGTTGACAAACAATTTTGAAGTTTCAGAGAATTCGAAGAGATTTAAAAAAATTATTTGGACATATCTATTTCAATCCGCACACCTCGTTTCACATTTTGCTTATTCTACACCTACACTTACAGTTCCGCAGTAGTTGCCATAATCCCATGTCTCCATTTCCATCATTTTTAGTATGGTACTTTCCTCCATTGCAGAAGTTCCGAAGCACCTCCTGATTTGTTATTCATTGAATAAGATAACACTCATAAATTAAATTGGAAAGACCCGTAAGCCTCAGCTGATGTAGTATAACAGATTTTTATATAGCCGATTTACATAATTTATTTTCTCAATTTATCCAGCACCTGCTTCGATTGGCTTCCATATAATCTAAAACTTTATTGAAATTAGTCAATCACCTTAATGTTTGCTGAAAATTATTATAATAAAATTTTTAATCAAAGCATTTGCGTCTAGGACGAGTTCTATTTCCCAATACCGGGTATTATACAAAGCTGTCTCGTTTTCATACAGCGTGAAGTGTGAGCCAGGCTCTTGTGTCAGATTTCGGGTTCTCGGAATAACCAATCAAATTATCCTGAATGGTTTTTGCTAAGCATGTGACACAATTACATTCGAGACGTCTTGCAAATGCTGCCTCAATTTCAATCATTCAATCAATCACTTATTTTCCTCCTTTGCAGAATTCTTAAAGCACCACATTTTCTATTCATTGGAGAATACTATATGCTATGCAGTCTGTAGGAGATTGAACACATTTTGAAAGTTTTTGTGTAGCAATGTTAGTTGCTTTGCTAGCGCTGAATTTAAAATTTTGTTTAAAGTGCAATTGCATTTTGTCTTCAGCCCAGAAATTCCCTATTTTATTCACAAATTTACATGTACAATGTAAAAATGCGTTATGTATTAATTAATTGTAGCAGCCACCTTCAGTCCCAGCTCCCGGGAGCCCAAAAGCAGATCGGACCTTACCATACATGGCAAAGCGTTTACGAGCAGCAGCCTTATTTGCGCCGTCGCATTCCAGACCACCATTAATAGCTCTGACCGTGGCCCCGAATTTCCCTTCACTGACTCCTGGCTTGTTGTGGA
>JAAXYW010000776.1:0-29668 GCA_036851895.1 Orthonychiurus folsomi | reverse complement strand
CTCCGCAATCCTCGCTCCGCAATTTCCCGCTCCGCAATCCTCGCTCCGCAATTCTCGCTCCGCAATGTTCGCAGTACAGGTGCCATGGTGTGCAATGTCTACATTTTACGGAAGAGGGTAGATTTATTTCAGCTATATGTCAGTTCAAAAAAATCGCAGTCATTTCATTTCAAGAGTCGCTGTTACTGGCTAGTGAATAAAGTTAGTAAAGAAATAATTTTAACTGCAGACTGCAGTGCTATTTAGCTGTTATTTTAATTGTATTTGCAGTTTTTTGAATATTTTCCAGGTGAGATTTCTTCTTGGTGTCACAAATTGCATTGCCCGCAAGGAACCGCCCGTCCAACAACATCTTGACGAGAGGTCTCGACGCGGACAAAATCCAGCATCTTACACCTAAGTTGTTCTACGGACATGGACATAATGCAACGCCGCAATAAAAATTGCGTACTGTATGGAGGGGGATCCGTGCCAACAAAATATTCGTTGGGGTTGCGATTTTTGCAACGTCAGAACGTCCTGTCAATGGTGAAGGCGGAAACGGCAGCGTCAATGACAGGATTGACTCAAGAGATGAGGATTAAATACATGTTATAGTTTAGATTCTAATGGACTGTGTTATGTAGATTCCACGTCCACCTCGGCATCATGACTGGAAGGGGAAT
This sequence comes from Orthonychiurus folsomi, assembly GCA_036851895.1. Lineage (NCBI taxonomy): Eukaryota > Metazoa > Arthropoda > Collembola > Poduromorpha > Onychiuridae > Orthonychiurus > Orthonychiurus folsomi. Next base: position 29,003 of record JAAXYW010000776.1, on the reverse strand, counting down.
CTCCAATTTCTCCAGGGGAAAAGCAATTCGGGTTGACCGGGAATCATAACCTCCGACAACACAGGTGCTGTGGCGGACAATCCGGGTGAGGGTGCCGACGCGACGTAGGCGGTTTCCGCGATTCAGCTCAGCAAATATACGGGACCAGGATCTTTCTTTTGGGTCTGAAAGAAGTGGAAACGGGAATGCTGGAGTGGAGCTTCCTGTGGATGGTGTAGGCGGAAATAGCAGCGGCGATGACAGGATTGACTCAAGAGATCAGGAATAACTAGTAGCTATTAACTACGGGTTAACCAAAATTCGGTCAGATCTCTCATTAACCTGTAGTAGTTTTTAACAACAGGCTATTGTGGGATCTGACTGAATTTTTGTTCCAGTCACCAATCGCAAAACTTGACAGCATTTCAAGATTTATGAACCAAACCAGAAACAGCCCATGGATTTCATAGTTCAGCTACAATAATTAAGTTTATTGTGATTTAGTGTACCTACTTCTTGATGCATTTACATTTAGATTACTTCAAGAGTATTTGGGAGAAATGGCTTTCAGAATCCACAGCCGGCAACCGTGGCGGATGACATCATCACTCTACATAAAAGGTGCGTAATAAAGCAGTATAAGTGTTGCTAATTTTAACTGCAATGATGGATAAAATTGTAGTTGCAATGCTTCGAATATTTTCGTGTTAACAGGTGGGATTTTGAAAATTTCTGAAAATTTCTGGAAATTCCAAAGACGACATATTTTTATTACCATTTAATTTTACAGCAGCACATGAGCTATAATAGATATTTCAGATATATCGAGCTGAGTTCGTAAGCCGAACAACTGAAGTAGGCGTAATCATCAGTTAACTCCTTGCTTACATTAGTTGTGCGGTTATGATCTAAATAAAGTAAAACATAATCCGAATTTATCAAGAACGGAATTTACTCATCACTGAAATCTATAACAGTACACTATTAGATTACTATTATTAGATAAATTAATTCGATTATTGTTGAAGACGTCGGAGCAAAAAAGGCTCAACATTTATTTAGTTCGTAAAATTGTGGGCAAGTGGCCTTCTCGTAATTTAACAAGTGTACGAAATGGCCGAGGCATATTTGCAAATCCGGAATCCGGAATGGTGTCGAGCTCTGGATGAGTTGGAGATGGTTCGAATGTGTATCTCTGAATAAGAGTAGTAATGAAGGCGAACCAGGTAATCTTAGCCATAGCGAGTCCAATGCACAGCCTTTTACCTGTTATTATGATTATAAGTATTTTCAGATATCACAATTGAGTAGACGAGATATATAATTAAATGGTCAATATAATGACTCCTTAATTGTAAAAACTCACCCCCGCCAAATGCAAACAGCTTTTCTTTGTTCACGACATTCATGTTCTCATCTAGGAAACGCTCTGGACGAAACGCATCAGGATCCCCCCACAATTTTTTATCATGATGAATTTGAACTAAGTTAATCATCGCGAATGAGTGCTGAAAATCAACAAATTAGGTGGTATTGCATTTGCATTCAAAAACAAAACCCTGAAAAATGTTAGAATCATACTTTCGGCACATCGCAACCATTTAATGTGGTGTCTTGTGTAGAAGATCTTGTATTAATAGGGATCACATTTGCATGTCTCAGAACTTCCAACATCACAGCCTCTGCATATGGCATTCTGGGATAATTTATAAGTATTTCATAGGGTATAGATGCCACAATTGGTAGATTGCATTTTTAGCACTCACTCCTGTTTATCAAACACAGTCGGGAGTCTTCGGCGCCCAATCACGGCGTCAATTTCCTCTCTAAGTTTATCCTGAACTTTTGGATATTTTGTAAGGAACAATAGGGTAAACTCTATTGAGTTTGAAGTCCTGAAATGGCACAAAGATAAATAAAATATATGAAGCTGTCAAATAAGTCAATGTACAATGCGCAGTTGGATTGCTTACGTGTCACTCCCTGCAATTAGTAAATCATTGCCGCACTGCAGGAATTGATTATCTGTGAATATGAAAACATTACAAGTTTTTGAAATTTCAAAGTTAACTAGTCTTGCCTAACTGCAGAACACAAACCTGTGTAAATGCTGGAATTGTTATCCTTTTCTTTGTCGATCATAAATAAAAATTCGTCTATGAAGTCATTTTGAACATGTCGGAAATTTCCGTGAACTCTTCTCTCAATCATAATGTCCTGCAGTTTAGATGACAACACGAGTTGCATATGTGACTAGCAGTATTTGTATTTAACATAAAATTTAAGGTAATTTACCCTGAAAAGTTTGTATATACTGTCAGCAGTTTCTATCATGCTGTCAAAGACACCCAAACCAGGTATAAAGCGAAGAAATGGCAACGCAAATGCTGCACCAATCTGGATAGTTCTATTCGTCTTCTCCATTAAGTGTAAAATGTCTTTGATTTGTGCGTCATTATATTGGAAACGAGTTCCAGCAATAAATCTCCAAATGATATTGAATACAGAAATATTAAAGTACTGATGGACAACAATGTTATTATTGTGCTCTGCCCTGTAGTTTTCAAATTCCTGTATAAAATATTCGATCTCCTGTGAAAGATATGAATCTGCGGTGTGTAAATTGCCAAAGCCTTTTTCAGTGAGCTTTTTGATTGTAAATTTTCTTATTTCCTTCCAAACTGGACCGTAGCATTCTAGGATCCCTATAAATAAGTGCTTTTCTTATATTAAAAAAATGAACCAATTAAATGTGTAAGTAGTATCGCTCAATTAATTAACAATGTGGTGTACCTAAATTTTCGTTGAAGGTCATTTCTTTGTACATCGGATGTGTTGGAGCTCTATTATGCCATAGTTCAGAACTCATCAATTCCTTTGCTGTTTCAATATCCTCAGTGACAACTAATCAAAAAACATGTTTGGTTTGTTAAAATTGTATTAAGTTTTCCGAGATATCCCGGGCTCTAATATTACTTGGTGATTTAGCTGAAAGCAAACAGCTAATCAAGCACCTTCGTATATAATTCAAAACAGGTACCGTAGTTAAATTCGTTGCAATTATTACTTACCAAAATATTGAAGTCCTGCTTGAAAACCGTTCGTTGATCCATATTTCTTGCAAAAAGTATGAAACTTTTCGCTTGAAGTTCCTGGTTTCAAGACCAAAGTCCATATTGCCTGAATCACACTTCCAATAAAAGGAAATCTGACAGGGCCTTTAAAATCAAAAAGCGAATTGAGTTTCAAATAGTTAACAACACCAAGATTCGTTGCTTAGTGCACCTGGCAGAAGGTTGGGAAATTTTTTCCATTTCCTCTCATAAAGATATGTGCAAATTATCCCTAAAATAGCAACAACTATCATTTGTAAAATATATTCCATATTGTGTGAGTGTGCTTCATTTGTTTTATGAAATTAGCACCCTAGCACTAATATCACACACGCAACACAAATTAGCTGGCACAGTTGTGCGTGGGAACTAGACGTGCTCGCATTCCTTCTAATTGCGAGCGGAGCGTAAGAAATGTTGTTTTCGCTGCTGGATCCTAAGTATAACTAAGACAAAAATCCCAGACCTGAGAGAGAAAAAAGATCATTCCTGATTCCTGAATAGCAAGATGCTGGATGTGGGGTCAAGGCAATATGCTTGCATAGCAATGGCAAAACTACGTACTGGAATTGCCTAAAATAACACTTACACTTAATGCTTCTTCGAATTTTCACGCAAGAAACCGGTTTAGACGATGCAAGTTGCAAATTACATTGCAGCATTACAGATCCATTTAAGTATTAAGGAATGAGCGAGGAACATCATGATTCAACAAGGCTGGATAGGTGTAGATATCACAAGAATTCTCAGCCCATGCGTAATAAATCCAAGCACAATTGGCAATTCAGACAATTTGGTCAGTTTTCCTGCGAATATGAAACGTGGAAAATTGGTTATTGCAGTTACGGCTAGTTAACATTTCTGTATGTTAACCACAAGTGAAGTTTTACTTTATCAACTTATTTATCCAAAATAAAGCCTTAAATCAAAAAATGTGCAAAATAAGCAGTATTAAGACTACTCTAGATTATAGCTTTTTATTCTAACAGTCCTATAATGTTTGAATTATTTATATGTATTAATCGTATGAAAATCGTGGATTTTGTTTTCTACAAATACCTCAAACATTAAAAACAATTGTGTTGAGCCATAAATATTACTCAATGGTTTTACTATCCCTTCGATTGCAATTTACAATATTCGCAATCCTTTCTATTCGTACTGAAAATATAAAGAATGGAATTGGGGTAATATCTGACGCGCGGGCCCAAAAGTTATTAAATACGGTATATTTTCATTATATCTTCAGCCATGGATTTGACGGATGCAAAGGTCTCTCGACCTGTTGGTATAATTTGTTGCGGTGGTAAAAGAAATCCAAAACGTCCCATATCCCTTAACTCGTAAGCATACGAATACTTGACCCCAGCGACTGCCTTAGCCCAGTCGAAGCTACCACCAGCAGCAGCATCTGACATAAAAAATAAATAAAATTGAATGTTTATTGAAACACTAAATTTAAAATTGAACTTACAAAGCAATTCAGCCGTAGCGCCTGCCTTGTATTTTGTTCCAGATACTGCCTCCAATGCCTTCAATTGCACGATCTCCAACTGCCATCTAAAATACCCATTGCATAATGTATTTAATCAATGTATGTATTTTGTAAGTGGTGCATTAAATATGTCCCTACTAGATCAGCATAGTCGTCTGAGCGAATTTTGTCGTAGCCCCATGGTAGGAGTAGCAGCTATATTTAGAAATATAAACACGCTTATAAAAAGCTCAAATTTATTACATGTTGTAGCTTATTAGGTTTCAGTCCATTTAAGCTTTCCATTGCAGCATTCTGCTATCATTTAAGAGCCGGTATCCATATTACCTGCAAACAGGCAGTCCATACCAAACAAGCACTGTCTGCACTATAGTGCTCAAAAATTTTGCATTAGCTTAATAAAAGAGATAGTTCATGTAACCTACTATATATGTACTTTTGACTTATTAGCTATAATTATATTAAGTTGAAGTCAAACCTGGGAATAGCTGTGAAATGTCAAGAAAAGTTTAAGATTATCCTTTATCCCCAAGATGTAATTTTGAGCGGAATAAACTTCTGGTTCTGATGCAGCTTTCGTGCCATGGTAAATAGGCGAGCACTGATTTTTTGAAGTTCCCTTACCTGCACCACAAAACACAAAGTATTTAACAAACGTTAGTCAATCTGCACTTCGACGTATAATTTAAGTTGGTGTAAATATACAAGTTCACATTACCTCCCCATTCGTATGCCCAGTTCCTGTTTGAATGAGTTCAAAATTAATGACAAATAATTATAAGTTTTGCTAGTATTGTCAACTGACCTGTTTGGATCCGCTCCCCTGCAGCATCCAAAGATGCCACCAAATATTTGCCGTTTTGGAAAGGACCTGGTCTTCCGCCAAAATCGGTCAGCGGTCATCGTGTATGCGTAACCTAAAATATAGTGCGCATCTTAACAACTCACAGAATGAGTATTTTGAATCAAGCTAACTGAAACTGACCGTCCGGATTCATGACTGGCACAATGTACCAATCCAAGGAATCTACCAAAGGATTTGCTCGAACCCGAACTTGAGATGCCTGAGTTACGAGTTCGTTTGCAATGTAAGATACGGTGGCAGGAGAGACCCACTCCCTCGCATGAATTCCTGGTAGCATTTATTTTAGTCACAATTTTTGCTTGAACATAATGTAAGTTTTTAGTTTAATATTACCTCCGTCGAGCCAAATTGCGGATCTTGTAGAGTTCGGTCCAGCAGTAGAGATCTTCAATACTTTCATTGGTCGCCCTTCACTTGAAGTTCCAAATGTGGTAACAGTAACGAACGCTGGGTACTTTCTCGCCACTGTATCCATCCATTCGTAGATCTTTATATTTGTACAAAAGCTGTTATTTTCCACATTTGAAATAAGCCGAATGTTATATTCCAGGACTTACGGTATCAACGGTTTGATAAGATTCCCAATTCATATTGCCTCCACCCCTTGTAACGGAGTTCAGTGACTCATAGGTAACATCTCTATCAAAATAATATAATTTGTCAACTACGAGTACGGGTTATTTCAAATTTCTAAGCACGGTAAAGTTTGGATAACTTCAAACAGTGGACTTTCGTACTTTTGTAGATCGGTGTAAATGTAGTCGTATGAAAGATCAAGGAGTTCCAAATAAGACGTCAAAGTTGCCTCCTGTTCCGGTGCAATCATAATGTCTGTTTGTCCATTTAGTATTGGTGGGCTCCAAAAGTCATAATCCTCAGAGAGAAATATTGTTTTGATTGATGCATATTCAGTTGGGGTTGAAATATTCACTCGAAGTACTTTGTACCTGCCAACAAATTCAAAAATCATCTAATTGAGTTGAATAAATTTTAGCAAAACTAAATAGACTTATACCCATCGTATTGTTTGACTCGATCGCGGTCTTGAAAAGTTGTAAGTAAACATGCAAGTGTTGGGTAAAATTGGTAAGGGCTAATGCCCTGACTGCCAAGTCCAGATACTCCCTCCATGCTTGACAATTAACAATAGTTCAAATTGTTTAGATAAGTTATTTTATACCTGTTCTTTGCTCAAGTTTCTTCAATAGCAATATTTTTGTATAAATTATATATGAATGTGAGAAAACAGATGTACATCTCACATTTCCTCGCCTGCGCCCTTCCTGCAATGTGTTAAACAATGACTCTCTTCAAATATTTCCATTACTTAACACTCATTCTAATTAGCAATCAGCATTAATAATATTCAATGCAGATGCATTGCAAGCTGAAACTGAAACCAAGTCTTCTTGAGTTCATTCCTACATCTGTTAATAAGGTTCAATGCCTTCATTATTGCAGCATGGATTGCCATAATTAGGAAAAAAACAGAACGTGCGCTTAACCTTAGCTTGGTTTCACGTGTCACTTTTTAAATTAATAAACCACACTTTAACTAATCGTCTACACATATCCAGTTTGAACCACAATCAGCAATAAAGGACATTGCATAAAAAGTAGACTTTATTTTTATTCCTCTAAGCGCTTTGGATGCAATTGGTAATTCAAAAAATTGTCTAAACCCAAGTGACTTGGTTCTGGAAATGTATGAAGCGCGCAACTGTGCACTTCAAGTTTATGAAATGCCTTGTTAATTTAGAAATTTTTATATTCAGACGATTCTTCATTGTCGTTGTCATAATCTGAGTCTTCAGTTTCTGTGGGCTTTGTCACTTTGGTTTTTTCATCATCTACTTGATCGGACGAAGACTTTTCCTGAGCCTCTTGTAGTAATTTCTTTGCTACTTCTTTAATAGATGCCCACACTTCTTCACCAGAATCCGTAATATCCTCTGCCGGAACAAGGAATTTATTGTTTCCAGCATCACGCAGCTCGACAGTGTATGAATATTTAACTTTCCCAAACACATGCGCCCAATCCTGGCTATTCCCCGAAAACAAATCTGAAATTGTTCATACATAATTGATATAGTAAGTAGCCATACATCCTAGGAAGAATCAGGTCTAGGTATTTCAATTGGTGAAGTTTTTATTAGGACTGGGGAACAGGCAATACAACAATTAATTTGAACAAAATTTTAAATTGTAGAACTTAATGTAAAGTTTATGAAACTTTATTTGTTTTGATTGATTTCACTTGTATCTATCTACTTTTTGAAGGGATATTCTTGGAGCAGGTGTTTGGCTACAACTTTAATTCCGGCCCAAGTTTCCTCAGCCGTTGGTTTAATTTCATTTGCGGGGAGAAGGAAACCAGTTTCTCCTTTGTCAGGGAGTTCAATGGTGAATGGATACTTGATCTCCGCTACTCCTTTCGCCCAGTCACGGCTGCTCCCAGAATTCTTATCTGATATGGAATTGGAAATAATTTGATCTGATTCTTCCAGTTGTTCTGTTTTTAAAATTAGAATGCCACATTCTTACACAGGATTTGACTCGGAGCACCAACTTGAAATTCAGTTCCGTGGACCTCCTCCAATGCCCTTACAGCATTGTCCCCGAGCTCTTTCTATACAGTAACCGTTTCTTTCATAAATATTAAAGTGTCTTCGGATTTATAATATATTTACCAAATCATCGTAGTCATCAGGTAAATCATCGCTGTAGCCATAAGGAGTCAACCACAACTATATTAGACGCAGAAACATGATGTTAATGTGGTAAAATTTTCCATGTATTTCCGTCATAACCTACAATCATTAGCGTGTGATATTTACCTGGGAATAACTGTGGAGGGTTATGTAAGCTTTAACTTTTCCTCTGTGTTCATACAAAAAGTTTGCAGTGGCATTGGCTTCAGGCTCAGAGAATGGATATGGTCCGGGATACGTATTTGCACAAGGATCGCTCTTTACGCCTTCCTCTATAGAATACATATGGTTAGAAGAAAACTTTTATAATACTTAAAACGCAGTATCCAAATAACCTCCCCAATGGAAATCAAAATTCCTGTTAGCGTCAACTCCGATACAGTCCTCGCCGTTCAACTTGGATCTGGTCTTTCTCCAGAGACGATCCTTGAAACAGCAATTAAAATTATGTAAACATTAAATGATAAACGCCTTTTAATCCTATGCGTACCTCGGTGTGGGTATACTCGTATCTAAAGAAAAGTATAATAGTACAATATTAACACGTTTAATTTTAAAACAGTACCATAAACTTGACTTACCCATCAACGTTCAAAACTGGTACAAAAAACCAATCAATATTAGTCAGTATTTCTCGTTCCTCAAGTGGAACAGCGAGAAGTTCTTTCATAATAAAAGTGGCAGTTGCAGGAGCAATCCATTCTCGGGCATGAATTCCAGCGTCGATGTAAATGACAGGTTTGCGGGTGTAGCCTCCAGTAGAGATCTTAACTAATTTGATGTCTCGCTTTTCCGAGGATTTGCCTAAAGATGAGACTTTGACAATCTGTGGGTATTGGTTGGTCAAGGAATCCAGCCAGGCATATATCTGCAATCATTTGTAATTTCATTGTAATTAAACTTATACATAACATTTTTGTACATGACATTGACACTGCACACCGCACCGTGTTAAGCCTGTGATAGGACTTCCAGTTCATGACGCTTTGACGGCCTGAACGGAGAACTTCCCTCTCAACAACTCTGCAAAAAGGATTTTTGCAATTTAAGCTACGTTTAATATAAAGTTGGTGTATTTTAAATACCTCTGAACATCTCCAATTGCAACGTTATATTGGAAGCCATTGCTCTTCAAATATTCTTCGACATCATGAATTTCATGTGGTGGGACCATAATGTCTGTTTTTCTTGCCAGGCTTGGGTCATTCCAGAAATCCAAATCAGGGCGCTGCTTTTGAAGGTCAAGCAAGACGTTGATTTGATCTTTGTTTTCGGCCTTTTTTACACTAAACACCTTGTATCTGCAAATACCGAATAGAATATTGGATAACAGAAAATCAAAATGTTTAACTGTAGCAGATGAAAAAATTGATTATAACCCGTTGTATCTTTTTAAGGCTGATACGGAGGTGCATGCCAACACACAAGCAACAAAGATAAATGTCTTCATGATGTTATGTTGCTTGTGTTGCAAATTCAATATTAATTGACTGTCTGTCGAAAGCCGGCTTAGTTGGCAAATACTGACGCACTGCCTGCAATACCAATCATAACTGATGAGCAGAACATTTTGTGAGTCAAATTTACCAAATTTTCCAATCAGAGAGAAAAATATTTGTTCAATGAACGAATTACTTTTGAATATTCATAAGTGTCATTGAGCGGACGCCTTTCATGCGACCTTAGAAAAATAGAGTTCAGCAAAATCGACCCTTTTGAATATGGACGCTCTATAAACAAATGGCCATAACAGATGTTTATTTTAGCAGCGCGAGCGAACACACACGAGAAATAATTAATAATTACCATTTACCATCCAGCAGCTCCACAGCTACAATATTAATTAAAATGTAGTAATTCATACGCCCATTAAATAATTGCTTCAAACAGATTGAACAGACAGCTGGGAATTTGCCGACGTGTTTCCGTCAAATTGGTAAAAATCCGATGAGACCTAATTCCAACTTACACAATATTTATTACAACTACCCACCCAAATTTTCACAAAGAAAAAACTAGACGGTATGGCGCATATAAATATTAGCACGTGAGGCACGGCGTTGTGGAGGCACCGTGGGAAACGTATACTGCATTTGATCTTGTACTGATGAACTTCAAGGGCACAATGAACATGCTTATCAAATTGAGAAATTTACAATGAATGAATTCCCCAGGATTTCCTTTTTTGAAACTGAAGAAATTTAAAAATCCTTGGATCTTGGAGCAGTAGGGTTGGCATAGAAATGTACGCTACATTCTATGCGTTTACCCATACGCAACGCGAAAGCGATGAATTCCATGGCAACGAAATACAAACATTGCTGGTGTATGACTTACTCTTGCATCAAATCCAAGCACCCGAAAACAACACATTTTGAATTTTTATCAAATTAAAATGGTTTTTAACACTTACAAAGAATATGTTTATATCAAATACAAGTCCAATGTGTGTTCCAAAGCAACGCTCTTCAATTTTGTTGCCTTCTGCTTGACAGTCATTCCATCCTACATGATAGCATACAGAACCCAAGGTACACAGTAGTACAATACAATGTAGCATTAAGCATGGAATTTGTGAGTAAATAGTAATCTTTTGTCCTACTGAATGACCAGGTTTTTGGATTCGACTTGAAACATTTCGTGAGATGCCAAAAGTTCAATTTAAACATCAAGTCATGTGTATATTGGAAACTCAGCATGTAGATGATGGAAGGACCGATTTCTTGACTTGGACTAATATACCAGGTCTGAGCTCTATGCTTTCAGAAAAGGCAACTCCTTTCATTCAGGTAAAGTGAAAACCTCCATTGACTAATTTGTGTATTAATGAAGCGTAGATTCTAAATTAAAAATTTATGTTTCAATTTTTGTAGTCAAGCGAAGGTCCGATAAGGTACGGTGCAGCAAAACAATTCTTGGACTTTGAAATCACAATTCCTCTACAAAAGAAACAAAATGTGCTTGGTGTTCATCTCCTTCTGCTATTTGAATACGAGTTTTCGGTAAGATATTTGTGCATGACTCATTGAGATTCGATCCTCGTTTTTGTTAAAAAAAAATGCTGAAAAATTAACGTGATATACTTGAACAGCGCCAAGCAAACATGGTAATGGAATCCATGGCTTACCTCTCTTTCACATCTGGAAAAAGCGCAAATTTATTTGAATCCTTTGCGGATCTACGCCTTGTGCAAAAGCAACCGCTTTGGGCCCTCGTCCGTGACGACAGATTCAATTACCCGGTTATTCCACGAAATAGCAAAATTGCCAAGGATTATTCCTTAAGTAAAATCTTTGAAAACTATGTTGAGAGAAATGGTAAGGAATGGAAAGCGTAAATTTTTGTTGTTATGTATTGTAAAAGACGAAGCGCTTTTAACAGATTTTAATATTTACTCCTTTAGTAAGCACAACTTTAATGAACAAATACGAGCTTTGGTCGGAGGATCTAAAACTTGGAAATCAATTTATGATCCGCTCAAGGATTAATTATGTTGAAGAATCATACGAATGCTGGGCCAGCCCCTTCAATGCCTTGAAATGGGCCTGGATACAATACTTATCTATCTTCACTGTCTTGGTTGTTCTTGTTCGGAGAGTACAAAGATTTGTATATGAGTCACGCTTCTTTGAAACTATTCAGGAAGTTCCAAAACTTGCAGTTGTTCAGGCATCTTTCTGAACTGGCACAGTAGCACACGCTATATACTCGTGGCTTTTTGTAATTTATTTTTTTATACAATTTATACACTCGAATAAGAGAAATTAGTTTGAATCCCTGTAGTATTGGAGGTCAATTATTTATGAGTTCGATGAAAAAACGGTAAGACTGAAATAGTATTGTCAGCAATTATGTTTTATTGTAATTTTAAAACTATTCTAGTTTATGTCTGGTCCAAGAAACCATTTTTTCCAGCATTGTCTTCTACACTGACTTCAACCTCTTTAGGTTTGCCACCTCTGCTTTACCCGTACATGTTTAGCTCTATATAGAAAAGCATGAATACCTATTTTTCATCCCACAAATAGTACAGGCTATTAGCTACATACTTGTACTTGGAAGATTCATGTATGACATAGGTACGTCTATCTAGAATCTACAAAGTCATTTGTTAATATTTTTGGGTAGCCAACTAAGTTGTCTTAATTTATGAGCAAGGTTTTTCCACACTAAATTATTCGAAAGGAGTTAAAGGCAAACTTTTAAATTATTTTGTTTTTTCTGGTTTGATGTGGATCAAGTCCATCATCCGTTTAACGTTGTTAGTTGCTTTTTTGAATGCAATTGGTTCGACAGGCAATTCAGGAAGGGAACTTGGCGTGCTCGTCAAAAACAATTCCGCACCTCCTAAGAAATTATCGAGCAACAGCAAAGCACAATGGCACGTTCCTTAATGACATCTAATCTAAGCTAATTGGATCAGCATAAGAAAATTGTATACGAAACTTTTAAAAACTATTCATTTTCTAGGTTGGTTAATTATTTCATAAATGTCAAAATGAGCTAAGGAAATTAACACAGACTAGAAAGACAACGACGACTGTTCTGCAATCCCTAATATTCGTTGTTTTGCAGAAAAGTATCAAAAGGTACAAGTGCAGTGCAGCCAAGTGCGGTAGTAGAGCGGACGTATTGTATAACAAAGGCATGAGATTTTTTGTTGGAATGGGAATTATGCCCAGTCGTAGATGTTTACAATGCAGCATTGGATTATAATTATTCCCAGCAACCAGATACAACTTGGTTTCAGTCCGTTTGAATCTGAACCACAATCTTCCTTCATGTCGTTTTCCTGGAAGGAAAGTCAGAAGTGATTACTTTCAATTTCCATAACGCAAAGTGAATAATAATTTGAAACTTACTTCAATGTTATACGCATAGCAATGCGTAGGCTTTTTCCTGTACAGGGGAGAATAAGGAATCCTGCAAAGTTCTAGTAAGACTGGATTCACGTCAGTTTTACCAACAAAACTTGAGTGCAGAGCATATTCAATTTCCTTTCCATCAATCGTAATCTTTTCTCTTCCGCAACGGCACCTTGCTAGGGCCACAACAATAAGTAGATTTGTTTTTGGGATCCTTTGCGCGCTCAAGAAGCTAGATCGTAGCAGAGGGAAATATTATAAGAACTGCTGAATTAAAGCAACTTTAAACGGAAACTCACTCATCGCATTTTTGATGACATGACTCATTACTTCGAACCGTACTATTACCCATAATGTATTCCGGACCGTAAGTGTATAATTTGTATTCTTTGTCGCATGGCCGAAGTTTTGTTTTGTTAACATAGGCGTCTTTAATGAACGGCATACCTCCGTCTGCAACTTCGCGTTCTGCAGACTCTTCACTTTCGGATACTGTGTAATTTAATGGTTTTAAGTTTTAAAGAGGAATTCCTCATTACATAGTTGTGCTACTTAAACATTTACTCACAATCAGCAAGGACGGATGCATAGTCCGGATTAATGAATGCGTGCAAATTTAATTGAAGCGCCGCCCAGGCCAAACGCCCAACAAACCAGTTGAACACCAGTTTCAAGTTTTGGATGGGCTAGCAGGGATGAGGAATAAGAAAATTATAATATTTTAGCTCAAGGTATAAAACTAACCAAACTTCCTGTTTATGCCTACCGTAAACAGTATGTTTCCAAAATTTGAACGAACTACTGGATGCAGGCAAACTGCTTGGAAGTCAGTCACTACAATCGGCTTGTATACTCCAGCCTTTATAAGAATTTCCATTATCTTTCCATCAATTTCCCCAAAGAATCGACCTATTTAAAATCCGGGATTTAGTTAAACTGCACTGGAACAATAAAAACTGAACGTAGTTTACCTGTTTCATATCGGTTTTCAGATGATAGGATAAACCCATTGTCATCAAGGATAAAACAGTCATAGTCGGGATTTTGGCAGAAGTTTCGACTGTACGGGTCTCGAACGTCAGCCTGAAAAGAAACCAAGTAATCCTTGAAAATATTTACAAGTTATTTATTTGCCTTAATCATTTCCTGCAGTACCCCAGAAGATAAATTTAGAAACGATATAAATTTGTCCAAATCAAGTTGAAGTCCAACTACTGCAACAGGTGCCCTCAAACCCTCCTTTCTCACAATGACAGCTTGTGTCATTGTTATTTGGGCGGATGATCTTGTTCCAGCATCAAATGGCACGGAAAAGACGAGTACATCTTCGTCTATCGCATTCCAATCCACTGCTCGCTGGTACCACAATTCTTCAGTCGCACTTCCGTAATATGGTATGAATGGACTAGACCAGTATTGATTAGTTTATAAGTATTACCAGGATTTGATTATTTTTAAAATAAAAAATAGCATACATATCAGCAACTGCTTCAGATGAGGCTCCAGTGTAGTCAATCCAACGTGTAAGCCCACTCCGTGTGGCTACAAATGACATTGAAGTCGCATTCCCCAGAATCCTATGCGAGATAGAAAATATTTAAAAAAAAGCCTCAAGTTTTAGTGTAATGTTTTCTGAGTTTTCTTACGATGAGCGAAAGAAATTTTCTTTGGCTGCAAAATTCTGGGTCAGTTCCGCATCAAATACAAGAGACTGCACAAGGTCTTTATCACCTTTTAAAACAAAATGCTTGCAATTGATGCTGGATTCATAACAAAAAGACCTTATAGCAGCTTACACATATAAGGTCTGGAAATATTAGTGGCCATCCATGCCCAACTTTGATTTGATTGTTGTATTCGCTGAAGAAAATGAATGAGTAATACTTCTTTATTCTCATTAAATTTTGTATCGCTGCTCCCAAGGTATTCACAGTAGCTCCAATTTGGATTCAGTATCCATTTGTGTCTTGGGTTGTCGGATTCGAAGTATCTGCTCGGGTTTGTATTCTGCCCGTCATAAGGTCGTCGATCTTTGGCGAGTCGAAACAGCTCTACTGCTCCAATGTACCTATTCGCACCGAATGGGACGCTGAGGCCCAGAGTGTATAATGTTCCATCGATTTTCCCGTACGCATATTGTCGTCTTCGAATTCTGACACGTTTCTGGAATTGAAGAAGGCAGCATCAATATTGGGAACAAAGGAATGTTGCGTGTTGCGCATAAAGATCTTACAAAATTATCTCCGTGTGACCGTATGTCTAAGGTGAGCAGAGAATTATTTTGAGTTGTCGTATCTATCATTGCTTTTCGGAACTGTGGGATCAAAGAGATAAAGCATCACATCTCTGCACATATTGATCAATATGTCATGCATACGGATTTATTAATACACGAGGCACGTTACTTCTAAGACTCTTGGATGTCGATTACGGGGATACATGTCGGAATCCAGCAATTCAAGTTCTGAGAAGTCTACCGTGTTGTAGTTTGGTCTCAAAATGTCACCGTACTAAAATGACACGTGACACGTTTAATAAAGTTATGATTATTACAGACAATAAAATTATTTACCAATGGTCTCCAATCTGGGTGAAATACAACGTAGCCGTTGTTTGTAATAGCAAATGCATAGCCATTTACGCCGAGATGAAAAGAAGACGTCATCTTTTGCAGTTCCTTCACTGAAATGTCTGTTCCCACAACCCCGAGGAAGTTTGCAATTCTTTCCTGCGAAGTTTCATTTAAATATTTTCATTAGAGGTATATAAATACAAACTTGAAAGGTAGATCTTACATTGTCACCACTTGTGTTGTATTTTCGTTTGTCAAAAACAGGAATACTTGCCGAAATAACAAAGTGAAATTGAGGGTCAAATTTACCCCACCTGTGTGAGTCAATCTGCAAAACAATTAAAAAATATAATTACCGAGTTTTTGGCTTATTAATATTGCACAACACAAAGGATTTTGTGATCTAGTGGTAACTTCTGGGAAAATATTTTACAAGCCATGCATGCTACACAACGTGAAATGCCTGATTTCCCTGTTTAATTACAAGAATTCCGCGTCATCTGTTAAAGTTTTAAAGTGCACCAAATGCACGCTAACTCACCTTGCATGCAAATTACTAATTCTAAGATCTAATGCGCGAGTGATTTGTCATCCGCTAATTGCAAGCACATCTTTCCTCAACCTAATGACCTGAAGCGACAAAATTGCGACACTGTACAACAGGTAAAATGTCTAGAACCTAAATTGGCCATCAAAATTATAAACGATTCGATGCTCACTATTTCATTTCTCTCTTTTTCTGCCCGCATTGTGCGTACGAGTCTTTCGCTCACATTCGTTTGTCCATGGTCAAGGTAGTTCACCACTTTCGCACGAAAGAGATTTGGCAAATGATCAGGGTGTGTTTTCCTCATTTCTTCCTCCGTTGTAAATTCAGCTATGAGACTCTTGTTTTCCTTCTTTTTGGCAGCAAGGAATCTTTGGTAGAATACCTTGTAGCGATTGGACCTTTGTCTTTGCTGAGCTTTTGTTTTTTCCTTCCATTGCCAATCGGACTCCACAACTTCCTGAAGTGGTTGAATAGCATGAGATTAATTGATATGATTACATGATTTCATTTAAATGGAACTCAATTGTGTTTTTACAGCCAAGTCAGCATAAACAGGGGTCCAGGCTACATTATGTTTCTCGCTCATGACCATTGGCCGTGACATTATGGGAATGTATTTGAGCACTTCTTCTTGCACTTCTCCTAATGTTGTAATGTGGGAATAGTAGCCTGTCCAAATCCCGAACAATCGCGCTTGATGTAATTGTGCCATTCTTAAAAGTTTTTCATTAATTTACTCACCCCTATTGTAACATGCCATCCAAAGGACCTCTCGAAAATCCGTTACTTCCCTTCCGATCAAAAAGGTGAACAATCGGATCCTCTTGGATGGATTTCTACGATCAAATATGGGTTGGTAATACTCAGATGAGCCATCCGTAATTAGCATGATTGCTTGATTGCAATGTGAACTTTCTCGACTACCAAAATTCTGTTAATCCGAAACAAGTCACCAAATTAGCACCGGCATTGCCTATTTGTATAACTTTAAAATTCTATTTACATTTTCGAGCATTTCATAGGCAGATTCAAAGGCTCGTTCAGTAACGGCGAATCCCTTCGTCTCGCCTTGTTCTAAGGCAATTTTATACTCTCGAATATTTTCCAAATTTGCCTGTTGGGCATTAGTTATCAACAACTCTATTGTGTGTTTTGAGCTCAGTAAAGTAATACATGACAAATTTTCATTACCTCGACTAGTCGATCCTTGAAACAATCGACGAGTGGAACAGAATTGTTGGAGAAATTATACACATTTACGTAGTCATTTTCTGTGAGAGTATCCAGTATTGTGTAAATGACGCGCTTGGCAATTTCACTTCTTAACCCAGTCATTGACCCGGACACATCTTGAAGGATGACAATGTTTTTCGGGCTATTTGCAGCTGCCACATACCACGGTCGCGTCCGACAATCGTACAAGTCTTCCAGTTTGTCTTCTGCACCCACATCATTTCCCTTTGGCCACTTCCTTGCTGATATTTAGCAATAAATCAACAATTTGTCAACAAGTAGTTAGTAAAGTGGACACTTAGAAATGTAATAGTTTGCAAACCTGGATAATGACGAAGGAATCCAGTTGAGCTTCCAAAGTACTGCCAACTTAATGTTGGATTATCTTTGTAATTTGTCCTAAATGAGGCGTCCAGGTCGGATGACCATGTAATGGCTTCGAGCACCTTTTCGTCTGCATTTAAGGAATAGAAATAGCATTAAAATGTAATTAAATATAATCTGCATCTCAACATAAAACCACAAACTTTTTTCATAAATGCTGGTTGGGATGTGGACCGAACTAAAATCTGTGTTGACAGAAGTATGAAAGTGGTCGTCTGGAGTTAATGAGACAAATGTAGTATTTTTTGACTCATAAAAATTGGCTGTCGGAGTAACTACGTCTGTTGTACGATTATAGTGGTCCAAAGCCTTGCCCTCCGCAAACACCATTACTTTCTGCATTTGAATTTAAATATTTAATTTAGTTAAGTAATAAATGTCTGAAATAAGGAGGAGAATCACACCTCCACGGCTTCTACTTTCTTTCGAAGAGATTCGTTCATTGTCTTCGCAACTTCGTATAAGATCGTATTCAGATTGATTGGTACAATTTTGGATTCCTTTGTTTGAAATTTCTAAAAGAGTATGACAGATAAGACCATACAATTTTAAAATGAACTCCAAACTCATGTATTATGAATAAAACTGGAATTACGCCGCGTATGTCTTTGTAATTGGTGGCAATCCGGCCGAAGTCAAACAACGCATTTCCAATGCGCCACGAGTAAATGTCCAGCCTAAACAATTCAATAAACTCATTCAAAAATTAAACAATTCTTAAAGTAAAATATTTAAACTTACTCTTTTTTGCTCAAGCCCTTGCCTCCACCTAAGGCGCTCAACGCCAAAAGGACAAATAATGTCCACCACATCCTAACTAAAAAAAGATAACTGGAATCAGACTCATAGTCACACTTCACAACAAAACCCGCAGTCCTTTAACTTGACTGCATTTTTGGAAGCAAACGTTTTAATACTAAAAAAATTGTACACACACACATTGCTTAATGTAGAGCATACACGATCGATAGTTTTTAGGTCGGACCAGAGAGTCCCGCTCGGGAATCCGGGTTACTACATGCAATTCTAGCCCAACCGCGTTTGCGTCTATTTCCTCTTGTTATTCCTGTAGCTGAGCTGCGGAAAGTATGTATTTCACATGGAAGTGTATACACGGCATTGCGGCACAAGTTCAATGTCTGCAAATGTAATCCGAAACTCTGGAATGTTGCATGCAGGTGGGGTTGAAATGGATACATGCGAATGCGGAGGAATATAAAACCAATTTTCCGATTCCGGGANTGCATGCAGGTGGGGTTGAAATGGATACATGCGAATGCGGAGGAATATAAAACCAATTTTCCGATTCCGGGACCACGTGGCAAATAATTATTACATTTCTACTGGTAGCTGTGTTTGCCCTATCTCATGTGATGTCGACTTGTCACCTTTTTTTGGAGATTTGGGATAGATAAGTCTATGTCTGGCTGTATGTTATTTGTGTGGCTTTGCAACGTTTGGCGTTTGCTTAACTTAAAATTGTTCTTTCGATCTACGTAATTTTCAGTGTTATGTGATAAACCACGTCAATGCCAATCCTTTAAAGCAAAGTTATAATAATAACCTTCAAACAAACCAAGTAAAAATCACAACAAGTCTTGTTATCTAAAAATGTATTTATATATTTATATAATAAACACTTATACAAAACCGAAGCCTTAATTATTATAATAGCTCCTCTCTTCAGATCTTCCGTCTTAGAATTTAACTTCACTTTGCTCAATTACGGGCCTTCAAGCCAATCATTCTTTGCATCTTCAGAGCAACCCGATCTGGTGTCACTGTCAGATTCAGAATCCGATGGCTGGACAAATGAATTTAGTTGATATTGTAGTTCATGAAGTGTAGCGATATCCTGAATTGTGTCCGAAACCATTCTCATCATACGAGCAAAATATATTGCCCAGGGCATGAGTAGTATATCGATAGTCGTGAAAATCAGTGCATATTCTATCCACGTTTGTTTAATTTCCTTGATTTCATTTTGTAGGCTTTCCAAACAACCAACTTGCGCAAGTAGTTTGAAATTTGGGAGACTTGTATTAATCGAGATCTGCGTGGTTTGAGCTGCTAGCCTTATATTCACAATCAGCTAAATGATCCTTGAGGCAGCACGATATCGGGATGGATTTTACTTGGGAAAACAGCCAATCTCGAAAGTCATTTACACCGCAGCATTGAAGATTTTTCTCCAAATTATTCCAAATTTCATGACCCCAAATGCCTTCACGATGAACCTCGTACGATTGATGAAAAATCTCTGCCTTGAAGAGAGATTCAAACCTAAGCAAGACAATTTGTAATAATTTTTGGTGCAATTTCATAGCATAAACTACTTACAAACAGGGTTGAGAGTGAAATATTTCACTGAAATTTAAAATGAAATTTACTGAAATTTACTGAATGAAATAAACCATATTTTTCATTGTTAATTGCATTCATACATTACTTATTGAAGCTACAAAATGCTGGCAATTAACTCAGGAGACATTCTAATGCAAATTACACACGTACGGATCCAATGTACAGGTAACATCTGTTAAGGGCCTATTCTATTCTGTTCAGATCTACTCTTTACAATCACCATAAAATAATAACTGCTAGCAAAATCCGATTGAATCCAAAATAAGCTTGTAATCATAAGATAGGCTTACTCTGTTTGATCAGGTCTAGTGCTGATAAGCCCAGGAGTAATTGCAGCCATCACCCTCAACGCTAATGCAATGTAAAGAAAACAATGATACGAGTCAAACGTTATGGAGCAGTGACCCAGCATGTAGAGAATTCCACAGAAGCCAGCAAAAATAATTGTTGAGGCAGAAGCAAAGATTAGCAATTTATGGTCTTCGTTGTAATCAGTGAATGTTCGCATGAAAATCAAAACATCTGAATCCAATTCTCCAACTAAAACCACAATTGCAATTTGTACAAAACCAAAGAGAATAAAGATTACGTTCACAAGAAGAAATATTTGGCACAGATGGTTTTGGTATTTTTCCCGCAATACGTTCGGTGCATCTTCAGGCTTTTCCATTGTAGTGTTCACATTTCCCCGGACTATTTTGTCGTATTCATCGAGTCATTCAAATTGTTATTGGGGGTTAGTGTTGCTAAGGGCCTCATAGCATTAAAAATTAGCTCAGGATTTGACCTACCAAAGAAATTGTCCATGACTTAAAAATATAATGCACGGGAATTGGGAATATACACGTGTACAAAGGAAGACGGGAAAAAGCCAAAAGCTCCGAATACATAAAACACACACACAAATTGTCCAGATTCCGAACTGCTCTCTGCATCTTGCAAATCACAACTTCCTCATTCATCGGAAACACCTACACGAAATAGGATCGCGAGAATACAGAGGGCAGCGGCTATGCCTGTGTGGAATCGTTATAAGCACATATCAGAGCCGTGGACTAGTGTTTGTTGTTTGCGTCTAGAAATATTTAAGTTTGTGCTACAGCTATAATGCAGCAAGGAAAAGCATCGATGGCATATATATAAAGGTTGAGATGATAAATGACGAATACAATTTGATAAAATTACTATTACGTTTACGTTTCATTTTTATTTTATCAATTAATTGTTTGACTAGAACATTTACTAACAACACCCTCGGCTCTGGCTTGACCTTCTGACTGACTAGTAGTCGTTAACAAAGAACTACGCATTCTAGGAAGTCGTAATCTAACCATTCTGTTTCCATTGCATTGTTGGAAAAGTTCGACATCACATGGTTTCAAAACTCTTTGCAAAAATTATTTCCTCCGCTTAAGAATTCATATGGCCAGTGTTGGAAATCGTATTTACACTCATGTTAATACATTCTTCTATTGCTTACAATATCTCAGAGGGCTAAACTAAATTACTCAAAATGCTTTTAATTACATTATAGCGTAAAACTTGGAAAGACGTCTTAAAGTCGGCGATGAATTTGTCAACTTGGATGAACTGAAATTTAGAAAATGAATAAACTTGCGCAATTGCCGGGAATCATTATATAATTGAGATCATTTGCTAAATTAAAATGTGCACAAATTACACATTATAAAGTTTAAACGCAACATAATTTTGTTTGAACTGTTTTACACATGCTTTTTGCAGTTTTTGCAACACAAACTGCACTGCAAAGTTAGAATGGAACAAGAAATTACTAAATTAATTTCTGTCACAAGCAAATTATTACAATAAAATGCTTATACTACTGAGATCCATCAAAAAATTTACACCATTATGCATTGTACACTACGTAAATATTATACAACTCTAATCCACCCATATTTTTACAAGTACATATTACGCATTTGTCTTAATTATTACGCATTTGTCTTAATTAAAGAAATAAAATAATGACTATTATTGAGTATCCATGTTTAATGTAAATCTAATTGCCTTTCTTGATAGTCTTTACTAACTACTTGTATTCCTTATAAGCATCTATGATTGACATAAACCAACGATTGGCAATTAAAGTCGTAGTGTTCAAACCGACTTTTGACATTTCAGTCCTTATGGAATTGGAGAGGTAGACTTAGGAATTTATTGACGAGATAAGTTTTTTTAGTAGAGCCAAGTGGAACCGGAAGGGGGAGTTGTTGCCGAATTGGACTCCGGTTTCTGTAATGGTCACGCGTAGTGGGGGTACGAGCTCAGATGTGAGGTCATGTGTGTATGAGGTGGCATCGGATGCCCGGATGCTGCTGCAATATTGGAGTATAGATTGGCGCTTGGACTGCTCCAGTAACTTGTAGGTGATGGGAATATGCTTCCTGTAATTCCATTTATATGTTAATTCCATTGTTACATAGTACAATTACAATGACAATTATTATTGTAACTTACCCGCATGGTAGCTTGACATGAAAAAGTCCGACTGGTATTTGTATGCTGCGGGATCCGTCGCAGCAGGTTGAGTTGCGGCTGCCAAGCCTTGGAAGTCAAACTTGTAGGCATACCTTTTCCCATGAACTTTGGTCATAATATTCTTGTCATAGTAGTACCTAGATTTGAATAATGGGAGCAAACATTTTAATATTTGATTTAGAAAACCCAAAAATTCTGTTTTGAGTACCTTAGCGCCCGACTTAATTTGTCGTAATTCATATTTGGTTTGGATTTCCGTTCCCCCCATCTCCTCGCCACTTCATCTGGATCCGTGAGCTTGAATTCTCCATTTGTACCTTCCCATGTGATGCAGTTGGCATTGGAGGAGTCGGACAATAGTTCCAGAAGGAATTGCCACAGCTGGATTTGTCCAGAACCTGGAATTAATTTATAGGGAGTCAATGCAGTGTTTCATATTCCATGTGTATAACATGTCTGCAAGCTGGTTTTTTCTAAGTGGAGATGCAATATACAACATAACAGGAAACCTTAGAAAGAGAAACCAAAATAGTATTCCCATCAACAAATTAAAAAACGAAAAGAAACTCTGACCAATGGTGAATTGTAATCATGGAATCGTTTGTGTCATAATAATTGCGTTTTCTCCGCAGGCGGAACCCACACAAGAGAATAAAATGCCAAAGTAGAATCTGTACCTGAACTTGCAAGACGACTACTAGTTGGCCCAAACATTTGGTAAGGATCTGCAAATAAATACAAACATTTTCTAAATTATAAATCATTAAAATAAAATAATTAAGTGCATTGCCAATGTGGATGGATTCCCAGAATTCTTTCTAATTTTTGTTAATGCAGGGAAGTGATAAATGCTCAAATATGATTTCGAAGAATACAATTCCATTGAGTGAGTCAGATTCTCCCTGCAATTAGCTGCTATGGCCTTTTCGGTTCGGGACCAGACCAAACCTTACGGATTTTTCTCCACAAAACTTCCCCTTCAGTTGGGGTTGAGTTCATGACATGAAAGTTAACATTACTTATTGCTTCTGCCCTTTTTCTTCTATGCATGGACATAGTACACTCTGGGGGCATTGCGTGTTCAGCCTGTCTGTCGTCGCTGAACGGAGGCCGGCCACAATCGAAGTCAATGATGTTGACGATGATGAGATATATGAGGTGGAAGATAGGTCGATTGCGTGTGAAATGAATGTGGAATAGGAAAAAAAAGTATAAACTATGGCGTACGTAACGTACGTAATCATAACGATATTTTCGGGCCTACGCCGCATCGTGGAAGAAAGGTTTAGCTTTTAAGGGTTTAAATCAATAGATAAGATTTCTTTTTATGCATAAGCTTATGTAATATTAAGCGCAGTAGTTGAGATTTCTTGGCTCACAATATTTAGTATTTACAACAGAATTAGACAAGTGCTAAGTCAAATGATATATTGCTGCAGATTTGTTTGCCGGGAAGTGCATAGCTGCGCTCCGTCATTCCTGACAAGTTTAGTGCATTAGCACATGATATTGGTTTCAGGTTTGGGGGACCAAAGTCAATAATGAAGTAAATCAGATGGTACATCCGAGTAAACACAGTTTTACCCATTCCCATTTTTACTTACATACATATGATCATATGAGTCAGTGTGTAAATTAGAGATGAGTTACAGAGGATAATTAGCCAAGACAAAATCTGCTGACCACAGACAACGAGAATTTATAGTGTGTCGGAAAATGTGCTCAAATTAATAATTTAGTTATTTATTGGGTATACCTACCCTAGCAGTGATTATCAATAAAACATGAAGAAATCACCACCTTTGATGATGTAGCGCAGCTTTGGAATATTAGTATTTAATGCAAACATAGGTGTTGGTGTTATCCCTCGTGTTCATTTCTGATTCCGCCTCCAGTCGAGAAATGTACACGAGACTGAATCCCATGTATTTAAAGTCGGCTTCCTTGTGAAATTAGGAGCACAATCAGAAACGGGGAGGATGAACTCTTGTGATCATTACTCCTGCTTTGATGGACACGATTCCGGAGCCAGAGAATAATGTGATTTTATTGAATCAGTGCACAAACCGGGAGAAAACCCTCCCTTCAACACAGTCAAGTCCAATGTTACATTGCCTATCAGAATGACATTGGTCGATGAAGCATCAAAAGAAAATACAACCCAACTCATCTTTGATCCCAACCATTCTGTTCAACTCTGGACTAACTCTCAATGGGTAAAATGCCCTCAAACAGATTGAACCGATGAAAAAGCATGACGAGTTGGGGTTTGAACAAATTGATTCACAAAATTAGGCGAAAATTGTTCTTTACCGCCTGGACTGCCAAATACAACGCAAATCAACCACTTCCTTACAATAATAATTACAGGAAGATGTTCTTTTAGTATTTCATCGTGGATTAATTTGACCATTTAGTTCTTGACGATCCTTGACGCAGAACATGCAGGGCCGAATGCAAACAGAAGTGAGGAGTGGGGATCGACAACAACGACTAATGAGCCAACTTTATTGGGGATTAGAGAGGTCAACGTGCAAATACATTACTCTCAGAACATGAGCCACTAGAGATTTAACAAACAATTACAGCTCATTTCTATTGCCTTTCAGGATGAGGGGAGGGGGGAGAAGGTCGGTTGGAGTCGGGAGCGAGGATGAACCGAAATCCCGTGTCAATAAATGCTCCATTCACTACGGCCACTAGGGAGTTGCCCGTAAACGGAGATTTGAGGCTCAGTCTTTGACGGCTACTTCTCATTTTGGAATTAATTGACATAATTGCTCATTCTCCACACAGTCAAGAACAGTTGGGCAGTTGAGAGTGTCCCACCCTCCGATTAGTCCCTATTTACGCGGTGTGTTAAACAAAAGATCAAAAGTTACACCTCTGGGATAAATATTAAAACGATATGTTTCCTATTGCCAACAAATGACAAAACATCAATCGTACATGTAAGATTCTTCCCTATAGAACCAAACATATTACTAGTTTTTCGTTTTCATGAGCCACAAATAGTAAAATTAACGGAAAAATATGTATAATTTTGCATGAGTCAATGAAGTTGCTCTTCGGTGACAAAGTCTGAAGCCACAATGGTTCCCCCAAAAGTTAAAGTCTCCACTCAACCAATGCAATGCATCGACGAAAGTCTGAATGGCTTTTCACTGAGTTTAACAGTTCATGAGCAAAATTGAGTCACTTACGGAGTGCAAGGAAGCGGACAAAATACCCTTCTCTTCGAGAGGGGAAAGGATGATGGAATGACATTGAAACTTTTTATACATTTATATGGTTAATTTCCATCGCAGTGGGCTCATTACGTATGACATATTTCCAAATTCTATCATATCTGCTGGACGGACGGATGAGTTCTTAGAGCACACATTTTATTCGCCTCGCAATTTCCATTACTTTCTATTGCAAATACACTCAGCACTGCGATAATCCCTCCCCATAAAGTGAAAAGTTTTTTTTTTCTCCCTAAGAATGAAATGTACTTTGACATGTTTGGCCAAAAGAGTACTTTTAGGAGAGAGAAATGTACACAATCCGCAGCAATTCTTCTACTTTACCATTATAAAAATTGTCTTTCAAATCACGTCTCAAATCCACACCCTAAACCATCAACATCACATCAAGAGATCCATCCATGTAGTACTTACTACGTATAACGTGTGGGGAGAATACAATACATTCAGTGTACAAGTATATATGACGTGACGTAGGCCCTCCAGTTTAACATTCACTCGAATACCCTTTTTCTCTGTGTAAATTACGAGACAGCTACACTCGGAGTAGTTAAAGGCTCACGAGTACAAACATCATGTCAAGTGATGCGGCGGGGATTCAGTACAAAAAAAAGTTAGGCTTTTGAAAATAAAACTTATCCGCCGGTGAATATAAAATGTTACAAAGGGGAATTCATATTTCCCTCAAGGAAGTCTTTTTAGTTTCTGATTAACTTTTTTTTCTTAAATGTGGAATATGCAAATCCATGTACATGTGCACACACGTCACCGGCATGAATGCCATAATTGATCACCGGAAAGTGGTTACAAACGCAGGAATTACTTATGTATTTGTTAGTTGATGAAATGCTTGGAATTAACGCCATGGATTTATGGGAGTGTGTGGTTATCTTTAAATCAAAGGACGCAGAAGTGAAAGGAAACTTTTACTTTGGAGTCCAAAGACTTTTGAGCACATTACGGAAATGTCAAAGGAAACCCACATTGATTAAAAGAACAGCACAGAGGAAACGGTCAAGCCAAAATTCATTTCATTTTCTATTCCTTATCAAATGTTCTAATTTCCATATGCAGTTTCATGCTTTAGTGCCTTGCATGATTGCAAAGGAAAATGCAAACACGCATATTCCATTGTGTGGTTTATTCATTTCGCCATTTCTCTAATATCGGATGGGTATACGAGGAAAAATCTTACCAGGTTGCCTCAAATGTGAGTGTGAGTCCAAACTTGACTTCCCCATTCCGGCTAAGCTGTTTGACGAGTAGCCTGGAACATAGAATACAAAATAACATTATAATTTTCATAAATACAATACTAAATTGTATTTCTTCATAAATTTAGTAACACTTTTTGTGCTTCCACTTTTCATAAGTTAATCCTTATGATATTCAGCCTTGAGTAAAGCATTAAGGCTCAGGCTTTGCATACTTTTCTGAAGCACTGAATCTTATCAATCCTTTTTAAGAGCCATTCAAAGGAGAAAACTCTGAAAATTAGAAGTACACTTGATATAATTCTGAAGGATTTTATTTGTATTCTTTATTAGGCCATTCTGCAAACGACAGGACTTGAGTTTCGGCCTTTGAATTTTATCCTACGTACAACACTTCACCAGCCACTTGAAATCCAAAGACGCCTATCATGCATGTAGACAAAAACATGGATTGCCCATGTCAAATCCAGCTCATACATGCACATGTATTCCCATGAACAATCCGCCTATGTTATGTATGAAGTCCAGGAGTAATATTAGTGCAATGTTACGTTGCAATTGCAGCGTAGTCACTAAAATTAAAAGATTCACAACTGACTCCAGTGGAACATCAAACGTAAAAAAAATCCTAGAACACAAAACGCAATACGTACACTTTAGTACGAGAAAAACGAGTCCTTTGTTCCGATGATGTGGAATTGGGGAACAGCTTTCCAGATGGATGACTCAATAAATGGATGAATGGATGAATCCTCATTCGAGAAGCAGGATGAGTGCAGTGCATTAATTACGACACTAATGGGCTTCACGACAATCAATCCCGATTCGGGGGATGGAAATTGTGGCCTTCCCAACACTTCTGAAATGTAATTCTTTTACGCTTTGGGCTTAAAGTCTCCTTGCACTCGAATTCGTATGTACCGCCATCCCAATTGGAGATTCCCTCCCCTTTTGTGTACAAATGAAGATCTGAAATAACACTCCTACTACTGCTGAATATTAGCACCCAGTTTGTACGGTACATATCTTGCAAGACAGAATTTTCTACAAAAAGCATTCGGATAGTAAAACCGGGCTTGAAAATAAAGAGTAATGAGTCTAGGGATAAAGATGAATCCATGGTAGGCGCAGGCAGGCCGACACGTCCTCAGAATGTCACGGTCAATAAAATCCCATCTATTGTTTCAGGGCAGGGGAAAGGCAGTGAGGAATGAAACCTCCGGTCATAATTCAGAAAGTGAATGAGGGGGAGAAGTTTGGGTCATGAAATTGCAGACAGGCGGAAAGTGCCACAGTGATTTTAAGGGAAAGCCAGCGGAATCAAGGGACGGACGAGCAAAGTGCCTCGTGCTATTGTCATATAAAACCGAGACGGATTCTTCCGCCTACCGAGAAAAATCATCGTAATAGAATAATCATAGCAGGGAAAGCGAAATGATAACCTAATGCATTGCTATACAACTCAACTCAATGCACTAGTTTTTATGTAATATCACCAATTCAGCACAGCTGCAGAGAATGAAATCCATATTTGTCATATTAGGATATGAATTAATGGAATTAAAGTAGAAGTAGAATGAGCATCCTTTGAATTCACATTACATGTTTTGCGTGATTTGAACCAGCATTCAGCATATTGTAAAAAATGCTTGGACGGGTTTCACCCTTCTTGCCAATTTACTTGACCAACAATGCAAACGGTCAATTTACTCAACATTTTGTCTTCACTCAACCAAACGGGTAGAAAATCACAACCTAAATAGGTTCTAGCTGACCCCTTCCTTGGATAAAAAAGTACGTAGCCACTGTGCCTGAAAAGTCAATTCTCCATTGACATACGACAGGCTTCGTTTGTTTGTCAAGTCTTCATGTATAATCATAATTAAGTTACAAGATGAACTCAAAAAA
>JAAXYW010000775.1:0-29697 GCA_036851895.1 Orthonychiurus folsomi | reverse complement strand
GCTGCTTGAGCAATTTGAGTTGGAAAGAGATTAATTCTCTTCCAGACGATGACTTCCACAGAAGGTGTATTTTGCTGTCTAGCCATGAAATAAACAAATTTATTAAATCAAAGCGGAACTCATTCATTTATCTAGAATTATGAAACCAAGCAAAGGTTATCAGGTAGTAAATTATGATAAACATTACAGCATTGCCTTTCGAACGAATGCGTCTTGCTTTTCATTCATTCGATTAATAGTCGCTCGTTTAGCCATAAGCAACTGAAACACTAGGTGAATTTGATTTATCTAGAATGCCAGGTGAGGATTGTCGAGGCCTAGAACGGCAAAGCTGACATTAATTGAAATAACGAAAGACACGAGATTTACACGATTGGGTGTAATTAAGTCATGCATGCCGTCTTTATTTGTGTACGTAAATCTTATGTTCAAATATAACCAATAACTAATACTTCTATTACTATGAAAGGTTGGCTGCAGCAGTGGCCGCAGCCACCGCCTTGTCAGCCTGATGTGGGTTTTGCCGTTCTGGTGAAAGTAGATCTTGTCTGTCCCTTTCACGTTCTCGCCCCGGGCGATAAGCATCTATTAAAGCATCCACCTTATCATCTGTTGGCTTCCATTCCTCATAACCACTATCGTTTTGTAACCAAAATATAACTGTGGCGTATATGGCTCGAACGGAAACTTCGCTTCTGAAAAAAGTAGCGATAAGCAGACATTACCTCAATAGTAAAGATCAAGACGTGAAATAACAAGAGTTCATAAGGTAGTTCGCATTAAGCATTAGATTGGAACAGCAAAAAGCCCACAGAATTATTAGTCAAACACGCACTTGGTGACAATATGCTGAGCTCCATGGCGTTGTTCATGCTCAAATGCCGGAATTATAATGTCCTTTCTCTTCCAACGTGAATTGTCAAGTCTCTTTAGCCAAGGGCAACTACCCTCGTCAGGTGGATTGTCCTTATCCTCTATGTATTCCGGCACAAAAACTATGAAGGACAAGGGTTCCCGAGTTCCAGCTAATTTTACAAGACAAACAATAGGTTAGCTCTGTGTACTTTCTAATGAGAAACTATTTTCTATCTGGGTTGGACGAATACCTAGCAGCTCCTCTATGTGTGATATTGCAGCATCAATGAGTTCCTCTGAGAACGGAGGATTTACTTGAAATGAACCGGATACAGGGGTATAATCCAAAAATGTCCCTCGGGAACCAAAATAACCATCAGTGTCTGGAAATGCGGAACAGTACTGTCGAAAATAACAGTTCAATGGGGAAGAAAAGCATTCAAATGTTACTCCAAAGTTTCGCTGGATAGACTCAAAAACCGGGACTGGCAATGACGCTGAAATTGAAAATAATAAAATTTTGAGATTCGACAATTTCCTTTAGAATGAATAAAGTTTGATAAATATATTAGTTGGGCCTTACATTGGGAAACGTGTGGATCCACAAAATCCTCGCAATACGCGTTATACCTCTTTATTAGGCAATAACTTCGAGCAAGAAAAAACTCGAACTTTCGGTCATCCACACAGCTGAACCGGTAAAGTTGCTCCTAAAAATATAATAATTGGTTATTTCAAATTTGCTCTTCTCGTCGTTTGCCAAAATTAAATATTGCTTCAAAAGGCATGGAAAGCCAAATGGAATTGGAAGTGCTGTAAGAAGTTTTCTTGATGTGTTTTTTTTTATGAGCACTTAAAATCCACATACCAACTTCTGTAAGTACTGAGTAGTTACACGGACAGCGTCACTACGGAACTTCAGTACAGCGTGGTCTCGGTCCTGCTGCAAAAACTCAATTTGCGGCAACTTTGACTGCTCCTTGAACTGATAAGGAGCACAAAGTGCGGGTTGGCAACGAAACTTCCCGGTTTCCTAAAATTCATTATAAATTAGATGCTAGGCGCAGTCGGGTTCTTGTTCATTTTGTCGGGCACATTGGGCATTGGCTAGAGTTGGAATAGAACACAATTTGAAAACAAGGCAAAACTACAGGGCCTGCAAAATCCAAACTTTGAAATTTGACTTTCTCGGTTTACTTCTCGGCACAAACTCGGACCCAATATACAAATACCGGATTACATCGTTAGCTCGGAAAATATAAATAAATTAAAAATAAATTTAAGTTGCTCACAGATGAGATTCAATATTAACTATCATTTGAAACTGAGCACGGATGTGACCAAGGACAGCAACTCATGGCGTACACTTCATTAAACTACAAATTAATAACATACCGACTCTTCAGCTACTGTTGGTGCGTCAGCAGCAAGCAGATTCATATGGGCCTCACGAGCTTGCTGGGCATAATGTTTCGAAAGGACGCTTATCTTCTTACAAATTCCCTCTACAGAAGACTTAGCAGCGGCATGTACGTGTGGCTGGCAGGTAACTTTTAAGTGTGCCATTCTTTCTCGAAATGCTTCATATGGAGCCCCAGTGGTTGCCCTTAACCATGAAAAGGTCTCCTCTGTTTGCCAGAAAATATTAAACGTCATTAAAATGGTTTTCTAGAGTCAAGAATATTTAAAATAAAATATTAATTGCTTCCTTGCCTGCTTTCCATTTCACAACTTTTCTGGCTTCTGCAGTGGCGTTCCTATAATACATTAACCAATAGACATCGTTTAAATGCCAAACATACTTGCTGTGCCATAACCTTATCTTGTGTCTCACCTCGTTTCAATAGTTCTTTTGCACGCCTCCGCAAACTTTGCTAGCTGTTTTCTAGCATCTCCAGTAAATCTGGGTTTAATGACTTTCATTGGTATGTCGTTCATTATTTCGCGAAGCATTAATGGAGAAATGGCTCCCTCCGCCGACTCACAGGATGGAAATACGGGATCAACTCCTTTTAATTCAGTTATCTTCTGTTCCATTATCCACCTTACAAAACAATTGCAAAATAGTAATCTGGTTCTGCTTTACAGTGCTTTAAATATTGGCATCCAGTTTACATTCACGAAATTGCACTTACCTATTAAGCGATTCTTTGGGAGCATCAATTCCTTCACGAGAAAAACAGGACTGCTGATAACACTGTCGCAATTTCGCGACAAGATGAGATCTATTAAGTTCGGCTTCTGGGTGGCAAGGCAGTAAATGTTCATGACGATTTGTAGAGGACAAAGTAAGTACATTGGACGGAACCTCCAAATCCCATGGGCCCCTAAAATGAAGAAGTGTTTTGTAATGCAATGCTTCTAAAATTCCCGAGAATCGTACATCTAACTTGATTCAGTTCATTTATTCCACACTGATCATTCAGATACACGTTACATAAGTTGATCAGTTTTGATTGATCTGTAAAACTGGTAGAGCCGAGGCCAAAAATTATAATGCTAATCCTAAAGTTTAATAGCAGTAATAACAGATATCAAAAAGAGCTTACGCCAAAATGAACTTCTTAGCAAACGGCCCAACCGGATCTGCAGTAGACGCCCGTCGCTTAATCCCTGTCTGCTCTCCCCCGTGGCCATGAGGTACGCCACATTGAATTCCCAAAGGATCGGTCAATGGGTCGTACTGTGGATACATACATGTTCAATTTTATGTCACTTTCTTTCAAATGGTTTGAAGGTTAGTTTGAAGAAAATATAGCACGAAAAATAGATTAGCAACACAAGTTATCGCAATTAAGAATATTCAGATTCGTATTAGAGCATTTGAAATAAGAAGAACGTACTTGTTGGTGAACTGCTGAAGGGTGAGGCGGCGTAGGTCTTCCAGGAAGTGGAGGAATTTCCCAAAGGGACTCCGCAGTTAAGTGATTCCAATAGTACCACCTATTCTCACGTCGGCTCCAGAATTTGCTCCATCCAATATCAATCAGCTGTTGTGGTAAATCCAGCTCGCCACCAACAGTCGTCGGGCAAGTATTGAAGGGATTCATGACTGGCGGCATGCCCTACAAATTCAGATAATTTGTTTTAAGTTTGCAATTAAGTGGATGTGAAAACATTGATGCTATAAACAAAAAAGTTAATTAAAAAGACCTGTACCACTGGCGTATTTGGTTGCATTGGGCCAACAACAGAAATTGGAGAATTGCTAGACATCTTCAACCGGGGTCCCCCATAATTTTGACAGTTGCCAAACTCTTGCGTGTTTAAACTATGACGAACAGGTCCAACTTGTCCAAGCCCTGGCTCATATTGTTGCGGGGCTGTTCCTAAATGTGCCACTGGGTTTGAATTTGAGAAACCACGATTTTGATGATCCATAGTTATGCAGTGCTTTTGTTAAATGTCAACTTTACACAAAACGGGTTTCGAGTACTTGTTCGCTGTTCCTCCAACCTACCAAGGAAAACGTCACCAGAGTGAAAGTAATTTAGGAGCGGTCATGTTGTGTGGCTATGCCTTTCTCTGGAAACTCATAAAAGTTATTCTTGTCCATTGTTAGTCACTGTATACTATGCATATCCACGCAGACACAGTCAGAGAGCCACGGGATATCATTTCAAAAATTCTAGGCTTTGATCTTGCACTTACTATATTTTGTGATTTATCTACTCAGTGCTTTCAGAAATTTTTTTACCATTGTTGACTATAGAGGAGTTAACTTCACTCACCTTGTATTTAAAGAACTTTGAAACATTCTGCAGCCCGGGCGATTACAAGTTAGCGCAGTAAAAGCTCACCAAATGTATGTGTACAAATGCAAATCCTACAAACTGGGGTTTTGGCGTACTTCGCGTTGAGTTGAGGCTTGAAGGGTGGTTCAAGAGGAAGCCACGTTTGATTCGCCTTACTGCAATTGCATTTATAAAGGCAAATAAATTGCAGTGCAGCATAGTATTCATCAGTAGTAGCATGCATGTAGTACACTCGTATCGTGTTTTGTTATCCACAATTCGAATGATCTACTCGAAGCAAAAGTGCCTAGAGCAAGTGCACAAGTCAAACATTGGAAGTGGAAGAAAATTAGGCTGAAAACCTCTTCTGGCTGCAATCAGTCAGCTTTATTCATGGCTCAGCAATCAGCAACTATTGTGACTGCTTGCTGCTTGCTTATTTAAACGACATGACATAAGCGATTGTTTGCTTGATTAACTTCTAACCGTTAAATTATGTCAATTGGAACACCAGTTAATGTCCTCATCTCCTAACAATAAATTCTTGTTTTATTTCATCTTTCATCTAACCCATGTACTGCTTACTCTGTCCGAATATAAATCAAAGACATAATGCAACTACGGTGAGATGGTGACTTAAGCTATTCTTTCTCTAGTGTGTCTAGAAATACCAGGTACAAAGCTTCATGTGCTGGCGTAGGCTTTGCATGCTTTACCCTATAACTCGTGTTAATCTATGGCAAATGGAAGGTATTATACGCATCGTGCGTTTACGAATAAATAATTTGTGAAGTCGATGTCCGATGCGATCATGCAATATGCAACCGACAATGCGCTCAAGAAATTCAATAAAAACCTTCCTAATCAAAACACATAAATAATTTGGTGTAGGGGAACCACCCTGCTCATGCCCATTCCGTAGACATCGTAAACTGGCATGAATCATAAGAGAAAGGGACGTACGAGCCCTGCGTGTCGGGTGTGGCGCTAAGTAGTGGCATGGTGGGAGCCAAGGTTTTTTTTAATAATGAAATCGGACCATCCTGCTGCCTCGCGTGCCGTGCCGTAACATAGCATATAGGAAAGATACCGCGCGGCCTTGCCGTTCTCGTAATCGAGTGCGGTTGAATGAGGGATTGCATAATACGACGGGTTAGACGTACACGTTTTGCTTGCTCCATTCATCTCGACGTAGTATTAAATAATAGTTACAGATATTTTGTGCTGGAGTCAGCCAAGTTGACGAGGTGTGAGTAAATTCAGGAGTTGAAACTGGCTGAGGTGCGGGTTGGCCTACGGATTTTCTAAAACTTTACCCAGGTGATTCCATGCTGGATAAGATGGGGTGCCGCTTGGAGGTTCAGTACTTGAAGCCGGAAAGACTACAAGGCTTTGACAACTACAAAGTAATTGATTTGATTTGGTTAGTCTTTTTCTTGAATACCCTGCTAATGTGTTATGCTTTGATGCATTTTTTTCTCAGTACTCATCCATGGACACAAGCCCACTCAGTAATTATGTGATGCACCCGTTCTGGAATGCTGTGGTGAAGGTATTATTATAATCGGTGTTTAACATTTGACTTTACAATGTTATTCATATTTTAGTTAGAGCTTAGTTGACAGTCGTAGTTTTCGGTGTGTTGAACACTTTGTATATTTTCAAGCATTAAGCACACAGATAAAGTCGTCGTCTGGAGTCCTAATTCTTCTGGTGTTATTACATTTGTTAATACTTTGAGTTCACATGCTCTCATCAGTCGGTCATTATTTTCTCAGCCCGTTATTAAGGCTGGAAAGCCAACACTTGAACTGTAAGAAATTAAATTCGTCTGACTGACGCGACATCACCGTTCACGCAATTCACGCTGCAGTATCCTATGGCAAATGAAGTCAGCTAGTGTCTGCGTAAAAGTATTTCTTCCCAATCCCAAAACACGTCGTGAAGTGTACATTTCACTTTCCGAGCCCAATACGAACCGGGGTCGAGTGCGGAGGTTTAACAATACCGCACTCCATGGAATATTCACACAAGATGGTTCATTTTTCAAAAGATTGGTTGGCAAACTTGACGTAGTATATTGCTAGCCAATTTGAAGTCTTTTTTCTTTAATATTAGCTTTTTACAATAATTTTTCCGTCTTTTTTGAAAATTTACCGCCAATTCTTGCAAGATCGCATTTTTTACGGCCGAATTATGGGCAAATTCTCCTAGAATTGACAGGGATCCATACAAACTTTAGATTCAATCGAACTAAGCAACCGTTTCAACCGCAGCTTGGTTTGATGCAAAGTAATTCACTCTGACTTCTACAATTGCAGATATGCCCGGTGTGGATAGCTCCAAATGTGCTAACGTTTACTGGTTTCCTCTTCACCGTTGCCAATTTCGTCTTACTAAGTATATATGACTACAGTTTTTATGCTGGTGGTGGATACAAGAATCCAGACGGCACTCCAAATACTGAGGCGTATCCTCCTGTGCCCACATGGGTTTGGATTCTGGCCGCCTTCAACTTGTTCATGGCTCATACCTTAGGTAAGATCTGAGTGGGTAGGACATTTGGCAAATTACCACACTAACACAATATCTGGGCGCTTAAAACGAGGAAGAGTATAATATAGCCCATATTTGAAATAAATATAGATGGCATTGACGGCAAGCAAGCACGAAGAACGGGATCCTCTGGGCCTCTTGGAGAGCTGTTTGACCATGGGCTGGACTCATGGACAACTGTGTTTATTCCTACCGGCTTATACTCTGTCTTCGGTAGAGGCTTTTACAGTATTTCGATTAAGAGAATGTTTTTCTGCTACTGGAATGTGTTTTTCAACTTCATATTTTCTCACTGGGAAAAGTACAACACAGGAGGTAATGCACATCTGTACTCTTTGCTATTCTATGTTTGATTGATTGATCTTTTTCAGTGCTTTACCTACCATGGGGCTATGACGCTTCAATGCTGGTAAGAAAGGCAACTTTATGTTGTTATTTGCCTCTATATTTATGCGCAGTGGGTTCAAGTTAACTTAATCAGCCGTCAGCGCACAAGCAACGAATGCAATAAATTTTCTTACTATTTTTGTCCAAGTCTTCTAATTACAGTAAGGCTATAATTGATGATAATTTTTGGCATGTTGTTTGCTCGGTTCTGGTCAAAACTTGGCATTACCTGCTCAGAATACGTTCAAATTTCAAATTTATTTGCGCAGGCATGCTTTATTGTCTTCATCATAAGTGCTTTTGGCGGACATGATATTTGGAAATTCAGTCTCCCTGGAGGATATTTTACTTGTGGAAATGTTGTGGAAGTGCTACTTTATGCAGGTTCAATCGGCCTATCAATGCCAGTCGCAATGTACAACGTCTACAAGTAAGACAAGAGCTAATTCTAACTAATTCTTAACTTGATAGTTTATGTTAATTTTAAGGAGGTTGACATGTATTGTTCCTTGAATTGACAGAGGATACAGGGACGGTACTGGCAAAATGAGGCCTTTTTTGGAAGCTCTAAGGCCATTGTATTCTCCAGTAATTCTCATGGTGGTGACTTCATGTTGGGTCATGTTATCCGCAGAGGATATTTTGGGAAAGGAACCCAGAGCATTTTTCTACATGATGGGGACTGTTTTTTCGCACATGTGCTGTCGTTTAATAGTTGCACAAATGAGTTCAACCCGGTGTGAAGGATTTGATTGGCTGTTGTTTCCGACTACGGCTCTAGCGATGTCATCTCTTATCCTACGACCCGGCCTGAGTTTTGAAGTGATTTCTGTTTACGTATTGGCAATACTTTCAACTTTTGCTCAAATTCACTACGGAGTCTGCGTGGTGAGAACATTTTTTCAGTTTTAATTTTTTTATTAATATTTTTAAAACAAAACCATTCAGTAACCACCGAACTCGCCTCATACGTTGAACCGTTGAAGTTGTGACATTAGGATCCGTATTTGATATTGCTAACTTCAGGCCTTAATCTGTAGTTCCTTTTTATAATGTTATTTCCGCAGTAATATGACATGATGCTGCTCAAATTTTGTTTTTCTTTTTGCAAACACATATGGAAGTTACTGGAGCATGTAGTAGAAACTGTTTGGAAGCCTGACTATTAAATTTAATCCTTTTTTCTGCTCTTCCAACTGTTCTAAACTCAAAGGTTGAAGCCTGTACAGAGTATGATTTGAAGTCTAACGTGTCTACTTTGATTTTATGCAGGTTCGCCAGATGTGTCGGCACTTCCACATTGATTGCTTCCGGATAAAGGATAGAAGTGATTGACTATTAGCCAACAGTGCATGAACATATGGACCGAATTGGTACGGCTTTACATTAGTTTTTTGTGTAGTGCTATTGTAGTGATGTGTATATGTAATGTAACACTTGTACGACAATGACCTAATTGGAAAATTTTGACCGCTTGGCATTCATGATTGGTTAGATTTTGCTTTTATACTTATACTAACTAACTTGTAATTTTATGGCATTACCTAATTATCTTTGGTTTGAAGAATTTCTGGTCGATGTGAGAATAACACTGTCTGCACTGAAATGTTCTGTTCAGGAAACTTAAGTTATCAACGACCATTGTAGCTTTTTCCTTTGAAATCCATGACGCTATCTATCATTCAGTCTCTATTAGAGATAGAGAGTGAATGCATTTGTTCTCTGTGTTTGCTGTGTAGAAAGTCTAACTAGTTTGCGGAAACATAAAAGTAGTAGTAATGCTGTAGTACTAAACATACAGGACACTTAAGTATTTTGATCTCTCTGTAGTCTACTGCGTAGTTGCAAATTGAACATTTCCTTCTTTCTGAACTGTGTATTTTCCTAGCGTCATTCAGAATATATGGTCTGATTTCCTTCTTTCTATTTAGCTTTTTATGCCTGGCGTGCTGGCTTTGCTCAACCTCTTTTGGTAGTAGAATTCCCCAATACATGTTGTAGATTGAAAACGGTTGATAACTATATTGTTTTAAGCTTACTTGAGTTTCGGTAAAATCATCTTAAACATTTGCTCTTCGTTTTGTTTTACAGTCCTTTGGGTTTGTGTAAACCAGCATTCATCGCAAAACTTGCTAGCAGTTTTTGATTTTAGAGAATTCGGTGAACACACACAAATAGAACCTGAATCGTGCACTGTTGCCTCGCCCAAGATGACAAGAAACGATAGTTTTGAGAAAGTTTTGACCCTTAGTATGTAAACAAAAACACTGGAACACTCTGTAATTAATGATAAACTATAGTCAATACTCGATTTGAATTCGAATATAAGTTAGTACTATTTTGATATGTTAACTATTGTTTGACATTTCAAATATTCAATTTATATTTTGGTTGAGGTTTATTTCTGGTTGAATTACTAGTGTGAAAATCATGGAGCAACATTATTCCATATTATCTCTGTTTAATTGAGATGTGTTGATTTTTAACATGTGTTTAAACTAATGTGTACCAATCTGGTCTTCTGTATAATATTTCGAGGTACATTCAGATCATCGTCAGAGTAAGTATATAATGCTAGTCAACTTGGAGATATGTAAATTGTAAACATTTGAAGTTAACAGGCGCTTACTAGCAAAGTAACTGGTTTTTGTTTGAATAATTCATTGTCTAATTTTTGCATTTATTTTTGTAACC
This sequence comes from Orthonychiurus folsomi, assembly GCA_036851895.1. Taxonomy (NCBI): domain Eukaryota; kingdom Metazoa; phylum Arthropoda; class Collembola; order Poduromorpha; family Onychiuridae; genus Orthonychiurus; species Orthonychiurus folsomi. The sequence continues at coordinate 19,471 of JAAXYW010000775.1, read as the reverse complement.
TTGTTATATGCAATACCGGAAGATTCTTTTGGATGAATATAATCTAAATATAATGTCTCTGTTTCATTACATGATATACAATAGCTGTTAGAGTTTCGAACAAATAAAGTGGCTGAGCCCGATAACTCGCTCGTGTCCCGCACTTTAAATTATGAATCTGGCAGCTCCTACTGAATAGTTTTGAGTGATACAATAAATGCCGTTTGCCATACATATCAAAATGTTTGCATATCCTTTTCTTTAGAAATTTGACCAATAACGGCCAGCATATCTTTGTTTAAATGCACTATAAAATATGAGGAAACGGTCAATTCGTGAGATTAAAAGTTGGGAGCACAGGCTTTGCTGTTCCACGCAATGCTGTAGGCAGTGTTGAATTATGGTCCGCAGGGCATTGAAGACAAAACACTTGTACATTGAAAGGATAGTTTTACTAAAAAGGGATCTGGCTTAAGGCGATCTGTAAAATCATTTCAGTTGAGGTTGAGGTAAGCTTTTTCTGTCTGCACTTGAAAAGCATTCCACTAACATTGTCTCTTCAAGAAATGGTTCTTGTTAAAGTACAAGAGTGGGAGTGGGAGATGAAGCAAAGTAGCCTTTGGTCTGGCCGTGGCAATTGGTTGGTAGTTGGTACCCTTCGTTTACTTCTCATATCCAAATCAATGGATTTGTGGAACGCTTCGTAGAATGATTACAGTTTTACTGATATATAGAACCCCACGTACACTTGACTAAAAAGAAGTTGTTTCAGTCCGTCATCACATCATCGTCAAATCCATCCACATGCTGAGAACCCATTACAACAAACGAGATTTGCTGAAATGCTTTTTGCTTCTCAGTACCCCATGCGTACGTATGCAGTTTGTTATTGAATGTTGATAAGACGTGCACTGCACAAGCAACTACTAGAACCACGCACAGTACGTTTACACGTTTCATCCCACCAGACGGAAATTCCAATGAAATGAGCATACCGGAACAAGTAAGAGTGAGTTAGGCTAACTGATAAAAAAAATCAGTTCAGTGTGAAGTGCGTCATTGGCTTTTTAAACCAATCCTTTACATTTTCAAATCTTAAGTAGAGTTAAATTTCAAAACACAGTGTATTTATGGAGCTCAAATGTCTACCTGTCACGGTAAGTTTATACGCACATATGCTGTTGCTCTTTTGTGTTGGTAAATAGCCTGAAATAGCCCTTTAAAACACGTTAAATGGAATTTTATGTTTGAACTCGTCACAACAATGGATAAAACTGGAAGTGTATTTTGTTGTTTTATTATAACGTTACGGCGCGGCACAGCGCAGTGGCGCGGCGGGAGAAATAGCCCCAATTTTTCCATACTGAACACTGTCTGGCGATTGTGCATGCAGTCTCCGTTGCCTTGCTGTAATACGTCGTGCAAATAATTTAATCAAAGGAATATTGACAAAAACGAATATCGACAATTATTTTGAAATACAGCGAATTGGATAATAAATTAGCAGTTTCTGACAACCATGTCCTTGTCAAAGTTTGTTTGGACCAAAATTGGCGTAATTCTGAGAATTATTTTGCTGCCACGTCACGCAAGTGACGCAACTGGTGTAATTTTTGATTCACTTGTATTTTCCTGTATATTTTCAGGTTGTTGTATTATTTTATGGAATAACAACCTTAACGTCCGTGAGTTGCCGCCATAGAGGACAAAGGAGCCAACGTAAACACATGCATTCGTCAAATGCAAATGCAATAGGGTCTTCGGTAAAAGAAGATTCTAACAGCGATAGCGGTCGCCATGCTTATCTGATGATGGACGATCGGGTGGAGAAATCTTCCCATGAAAAACTTGACGATGATCAAACGCTATCACACGCATTCGAAAAACATTTCGGCCCACCTGGGAAAGCTTTTAATAACCACCATGATGTATACGCGTACAAGCTGCCCAGTGATCTCTGGTTTATTGTGCGGTACTCCAAGAACAGCAACGGGGAATTTGAGAAATACATGCAAGTTGCCTATGCCTTCCTATTCTAAGTTGCTCCTTTCTAAACTTCTTAAATATTAAAGACTTATTAATCCAATCTGCTCACTCCAGCTAAGCTATGAATCCAGCTAAAACAAGCTCAATTTGATTAATTTCCAGGAATATTGTTGATGGCGTTGCGAACTACCTTGACAAATTGGGGAATGACGTGAAGACTGTTAGCGTTAACGTTAAAGGGGTTGAAACTGTATTCCGTTTACGGACAAAACCAGCAGCAACTGCTGCAGAGACGTGATTCTAGGCATCAAATCTGCGGAGTGCTTACTTCAAACCTTATGGAATTCAAATTGAAATACTCTGTTTGAAGATATTTGCTTTGGAGAAGTACGAGATGTATTAACACAATGTTATTGTTTCATTTATAACGTATTTTATTCTATTTTAAGCTAGAATATGCTGCGTGCCTGCTAAATTATACCATATTTGCGATTGCAACTTCAGAAACTTGTCATGCTTGGATAGAAAGAAAACAATACCGGATAATACTGATGAGGTGGAGTAATAAATTATTTGAGTTTCACTGTTGAATTGAATGGTTTATGGTATGATTAAGCAAATAAATATCTTTTTAAATGAAGTGTTTTTGAATTAGTATTGGTTGTATTAAATATGTAGCTCTAGTCTGGTTGCAACGAATGGCTTAAATTAATGATTTTAATCCAATTGCTGCAAGTATCCGTTTTATTCAAAATCCATATTTCCGTCTCATTACAAAATTTACATTTATTCCGATGATTTTGGATAACGAACAATTTTTCGAGATCCGGGGGGGCCGACATGCCATCCAATTGCTTCATCTGTTGGGAGGGGGTCTCGGAAGGGGTTGACAACATTGATATCACGTGGAGGGTCACCTGGCTCTCTAAGATCCTTCGAGTTGTTCAAAGGGTCAGGGCGCCATACCTCGTCTTCCTTCATGTAGTTATATTCCTCGTCATCCACTTCCACCCAGTAGCTGATCTTGACATCCTGGCCCAGTTTGGAGCAAAGGGAGCAACGACCACCAGTCACCATAGGTTGCTTGTGGTTGTCAGGGCAGCGTTTGACGACTTTCGTTACCTGAAAACAATTGAAGTTAAACTTAGTTTTAAAACAATGAAAAAAAGAACACATTGCCATCGTAACTTACCAATTTAGTTTTTTTCTCAATTTTCAAGGCCTCGCTTGGGCCAGATCCATGTTGGGGCGTAGTTGGGGGTTTGAGCTCATACCCGCATCCTTGGACAGCACAGTATTTCCCCGTTTTTCTGTAGTTGAAGCGATGCCCAGCAAGACAAACCCGCATGTCATCCTCCTTGTCGTCTAGGTCAATGACAAATTCGATCTCAGGTCCACCCCAGATGGATGCCATGGCAAATAGTGGGGTACAACAAGAATACTAGAAGACCGCGGATATTAAGGCAATACTTTTTTTGCAATTCTCAAGGATGGTGAAGAGTGGTTAGAAGGTTAAGATGTTTACTGTCCAACCGGCGAATACAGAGACGGCAGAAAAGGATTTGTCTTCTGTACAGAGCTTTGATTTTGTAATACTATTACAATTATTGCAGAAACTACAAATTATTACCAATACAACACATACATAGTAATATTTTGTATTTAATTTCCATTCTTACGAAATCCACTTGCCAAAGACTGCAAAATTGATTTCATAAATTGTGTGTATTTGGTAAATATTTCTAAAAAAGCAAGTGCCCTTTGTACCCTAGGCTCATTGTAGTAATAATTTATGCATTAATTTGCCCTTAATGTAAACAATATGAATATTTACTCATGTAAGGGTTAAATTTGCTTGCCACTAGGGCTTGCAACTTTGAATTTTTCGAAGTTTGAAATTCGAATAAACTTCAAAATTTCACGAATTCGAACCTGTCGTTTCTCGGAACTTTCGTCTCAGATTCAAATATAAATTGAAAAATGTGAGTCAGTCGCAAATTCACGTACGCGTGTGGCGCGAGGAAGTCGAACCAAATAACAAGCAAAGGGAGGAAAAGCTGGAAAACGGAAATGCAAAGGAATGTCATTGACCTCGTGTTACACATTCCATGGGTAATAAACAAACTGTATAATTTTTAGAAAATAATAATTTGTAATTTAATGATTTCCTAAAAATGTTCATTCAGTATACCATTTTTATATCCTATAATTCTATTATTTTGAATGAACAAAACAGTTTTCCTTTTAACCTGAAGGAAAATGATTGTAATTGCGTCACAACAGCGCAGTGTAATGTACTTACTACTGGGATGGAAACGTAGATTAGGCTACTGCTCAAAATCTTGATTGTCTGGATTCCGGTTTCCACACAGCGGATAGTTCTGTAACTATTTGGCACACTAATGCATACTGTATTTTCTATTCCTTAATAACAAAGTTGGATAACCGTATTTAAAATAGTCTATTGGGCATAATTTGGCTACATGACCTGATTTTATACTACTCTGTGGGAAGTAAGACCAGATGATGGATAGTGCAAATGTTGTCCAGCTTGAAGTATATTCATGTGTTTGTCTACACGCAGACACTGATAGTTTGCAATAAAAAATAAAGTTAATATCTAACCAGCTTGCTAAATTAATATTTGTCACCGGTTTGGCACTTATTGCATGAGTACCATTTTTCTTAAAAAAACTGCGCTAAGAACACGTTGGCTGTTACATGTAAACAGTTTCGTCAGGGTGAATGTTATTCTTCTGATGGAAGAGCTGCCTCAGAAGCATTGCTTTCTCGGACTCTAATTGTGTAACTCGATGGCTGCAATCGCTAACTTCTTGGGTAAGTTGTCGGTTTTGTTCTTTGAGCCGAGTTATCGTCTTCATGCTCAGGTGTGATGGAATTTGAAGATTCATGTGAAGCGGTAACTGCAAGGATCCATCCGTAAGCGCAGTTAGAAGGCTACTAATTTCAGAGATTCGGCATCCCAGAAGGTTCAATCGTTCTTCGTGGCACTCGCTCCAGTATTCCTGAAATTAGAATGCAATGATTGTTATATTGCACGTAATGGCCCAATTTTGTAAACTCTAGTGTATCGCGACTTCGCGACTTGCGTGGGTTGGAGATGGGTAACACACTGGCGCTTGCATAGGATTGTATATTACTTGGTTGACATTAGATCGGCAATCGGATTTACGTACAGACCCCATTGTGGTTTATAGTAATCTAATTTCGGATTACTGTGTTCCCATTACGTTATGCATAACTCCATTATGGATAACTCATAAATCATGGTGTTAAAACACACACATTGTTTGTATTAGGTTGTACTAGATTTAGAAGCTTAGAATTTCAGTCGCCTGTTGCCATACTGGGATTACGTTGTAGAACTGACTCAGAAAGTCATGACATTACTGATACTGTTGTAATCCACAATCCAAGCACGTAATCTATGGATTAGCCTGAGCATGATTCCAACCTGATCAGAACTGACATGACCCGCTGCATATAATAAAACAGTGAAAGTTGGACGAAATAAAATTTTGGTCTCAATTGTAGCATTAACGCCTGGAGACCCGGACCCTGGTACAATTCCCTATATTCAATGAGATGCAATTCATGTAGGCTTCAACTTACCGAAATCGGTGCTCCCTTTGCCAGCAGGGCGATCTTTTCGTCAACAATATCTAATTGCTTCAGATACCAGTCCTTAGCACTTTCGATATAACTTGATCCTTGCTGAAGAACATCTCGCTCTTGTTCCAGTTGTTTTAAACGCTTCAAGGTAGAAAAATCAATTCCAGATTGAACGGTGTGCCTCCTCGCCGTTTCTCTGCGCCTAATGTTCGTCTTCTTTTCACCTTTTTCACTTATCTCATTTCTAAAAGCAAATAAATAATTTAGTCTTAATCTTAGTGATACGTATAAATTTATAAAATTAGTAATTACCCAGATGTCACCAGCGCTGAATCGGGCGGAGCCGCTGACGCACTTTCATTTGGTTCATGGTACGCCTCGTTAATTTCTCCTGGTTTGTCAAATTTTCCTTTTTGCCAACTTTCCAGGACATTGCGGATCTGGGGTTTCGACGGCGTAATGGTTCCATTACTCGAACCGCTGCTGTCTCCAATAGGTTGTTCAGGAATTACTACACTTATTGTAGCTCTCGGACCTGCCGCTGCTGTCATATTTGTTGCATTTGTAAATGAAGTATTTCTTGGAGGTTTTGGTGGCGGTGGATCATTATCCTGGGAGGATTTTGAGGAATTTAAATTGTCAACGTGAACCGCTGAGTCAGACTTCCGCTTATGGAAGCCAGGAATCAACGATGGCGGAATTTGAGACTTAAATAAAGTCTTGGGAGAATCCTGAACTTCAGATTTGAACCCATCTCCAGATGATGTAACAGATTGGGATGAATCCGGTGAAAGAGACAACCCATCCTCAAGTGTAATGGATTTTGGTTTCAATTTTGCTCGGATGCAATTGTGGCATACTTAATGTCCTTTGCCTTGGGGTTACCAGACTCACCGCACGTTTGTCGTAACTCGTGTCTTTGCCTTTGTTCCGGTTAGAAATTTGTTCATCGTCGCGACCGCGCATTCTTTCAGTTTTATTATTTGGTGCGCTATTGTTATAGCCTTCGTCGTTTTCAACATCAAGTAAGGGTGCGGACGGCGGCCGATCTTTTTTGTTTCTTCTGTCATCAGAATTATTTTCGGATGTAAGGTTATCCAGGCTTCCGTTTTTAGCATTCTGGTACATTTCCTTGCCCCGAAGAGAAGAATTTGAAACTTGCTTCTTGTGTTTTAATGGCCCGATTTTATTGTCGCCGTATTTTTGGATGGTATTTTCTTTTAATTTAGAATTTGGCGCAGGATCTTGGTGTACCATTGCAACTGTGATTCCTTGTTCAGGATTTGATTGTGATCTATCTGGATGCTGATAAGCAGTATTACTTCCATGAGTACCATAAATTCCAAAATTAGTTGGGGGCTGCGATTTAGAGCGGTTATTGGGTGAAGCAATTGGAACGTGTCCGCTGTTGTGCAATTTAGACATGGAAATACTGGGTATTTTGGATACCCGTTGAGCAGTGTTGTCGCTTGAAACTGGGAAATTGTTTTCGTTGCTATTATTTGGCTTTGTATTATTGGCTTGCGAATTATTCACATTTATTTGTTGCTTTCCGGTCCCACTTTGTAGATTCCGTGCAATGTTTCGCACGTGCTGCTGCAGGCTGAACTGAGGATTTTGGGGATTTTTAATTTGGGCGTGAGGCTGTTGGGGTTGAGGTTGAAGAAACTGATTCTGATTATTGTTATTTGTAAGTAGAGATAATTTTAAACCAGCACAAAAACGATCAAATGTAAGCAAACCGTCCGGCGGTGTAACTTTACGTAAAAACCCGAGGACTCCCATTTTAATCAACGGCTCTGCTCCAGTATTTCCTCGATTTCCATTTGCTTTGTTTGCATCATTATCCCATCTGGTTTCAATATCACTTAATCGAATTTTTCCAACTTTAGAATCATCCAGTATGTCAAAAAGAGTTCTCATTGAATCAACCAGTGTTTGTGGAAGTCCCTCTGTTTCTGCAGGTTGGTAATGTTGAGAAATTTTATTACTTAATTGTTGCTGTTGGATTTGCTTAATCACGGGTTGGATTGATGGGATCACGTGCTCTTTTTGAACGGGTGCGTAATTTGCGTACCTTAAATTTGGATTGTGATTTACTTGATTTGGATTCTGTCCTAAAGTTCCGTAATATGTGTTGCCGTTGTGCATTTGATTAGCAGTTGAGCTGTTTCCATGATTTGGGATTGTATTTCCGTACTGTGATTGGGAGGACGGAAATTGTTTGTACATAGTTTTTGATTGGCCATTTTGTTGAAACTGCGAACTATTGCTATTTCCAGCATTCCTTTGATGAGTCAAAGTTGATGTGGAGCTTCGATTGTTGTAGGTTTGAGTTTGGTAATAAGTTGATGCATTTGATTCATAGGCATTTGGATTCTTCATATGAATTTGTGATTGTGCTTGCAATTGTGATTGAAGAACTAATTGCTGGATTTGACTTTGCTGAAGTTTGGTTGGTGGTGATGCGGCGGTTGGAATAAATGAATTTGAGGATTTGATTTGAGCGTACGACATTGGGGCCACATTATTTACGTACCTCCGATCCATTTTGCACTCTGTATTTCAACTCATTGGTTTAAACTTTTGGTTGAAAACGCTTTTTCAAATTTCACTTGGTGTGCAGAGCACAGTAAACAAATTTGATTCTTGTCAAATAGTAAAATTGCATTGTTGTCTACTCTGCACTATTAACTTGTGTTCCACCTGTAGCGGCAACTAATGGAACCGCTTGAAAAGCGGGTAAATCCCAGTCAACCACCATACCAGCCGCCACTAAACTTTTGTATGCCTGCACTTGTTTCTTTGGAGGGTGGAGTGCAGATGTTGGTTGGGAAAATATTTTCGGGTAAGCATTATTATGTGCCCTGATACATGTGAGTGTGTGTGTGTGTGGAGTTTACTTTGTGAATGTTCGGAGGTAGTAGCCTTAACATGACCCAGTTCGATGACCTTCTGGGAAAGAGTAACGGTTACGAATGAGTGGTTACGCCAATACTCACAGGTATCGTCGTTCCTTTACGACTTACGACTGGGCTTTGGATTTGCCTCTTCCACTTAACTTGTCCCCAAAGAGTTTTTACCTGGGTAGATTAGCCAGGCCATGGGAAGAGGAAGGTGAGGCTTTTTAGTGTTAAGACTGACTGAGTATGCAATGGAATACCTTTAGGCTCATTATTATCTGTGGTATTCCACCACCGGCGACTCCGTTAACAAGGTAGCTCAAAATCAAGACCCAACTTATTTGCTGGCTACATAAAAACTTCCTTTACAAATCACAATGGGGAAACAAACACACCCTTGCCTTAGCCTCGCGTTTAGTACAGATTCTTTTACAACATCGTGCACATATGAATTTGTAATTGTAATTCAAACCTCTTAATCTCCGCTTTGCTGAACTCCTGCACTGCATGCATGTTAGGTAGGTTCATCACCTTTCTACAAAGGATTCAATTAAATGACTTCTTTTGCACCTCTTCCAATTCCCGTCCACCCGTCCGCGCACCTCAAAGAATACATTAACTGAAATATTAGATACAAGTCAATTACTTTCTTTAATTATTTGCATATTATTGTGTTTCACGTTTAATATCCGGTTCCGGTTACGACTTTAAGTATCAGTAGAATAACAAATCGCTCTATTGCAACTTTAAATACATAAGTTAAATAAATACAATACCAATGCTAACACTTGCTTGATTGCAGTGACATGCTAATAAATTAAGGTTAACCCGTAATAAATTTGGTACATTATGATCAAAACATGTAATTAGTTTTTCGACAAGTTCTAGTTTTTTGACGACAAACATAACAAAATGACGGATTTCGTTATCTAAAAAAAAGCCTGCACGGAAAGTCGAGCTTTTCAACAGGTTGAATTTGAAGGATTAACAAGTCGTTAATTATAGTCTACTAGTAGTAAGGTTTACTATAGTTCTGTTATTTTGTTATCCCAATACTTTTTCAAACGAGTTTCCTCCACCTCTCCAAGCTCCTGTATTTCATTTGAGATGGGATTATGGTATTTTACACCTGCAAAGTGTGGCATTTGTCTTTGAGTGCTGCTAAAATAAGCCGCCCCAGGGCCACTCACTAAAGTTCCTCGAGTTGACCTAACACTATCCAAGAACCCAGCATTCGCATTTGTGAACAAAGGAAAATGAGATTTCGGGTTAACTTCAGTACTTAGTCTTCGCTTCTGCATGGAATTCCCTACGGCGCTGGTGCTGTTAATGCCGTGTTGATTAGATTTGTTTGAACTTGAATTTCTACTCATAGTCTCCTCTGCAAAGAGATTAGTGAGGGATTTGGCTTTCCCAATTGTGTAAAAGCCTAAGTTGCTCGACTTTGAACTATCTTGAGATTTTGAATTCCTGCTCTGAAATTCCTGAGATGTTAGACTTAGCTCGTTTATCGAATCCTGTTTGTACGGGAAATTTATGGATTTTCTAAATTTTTGATTCCTTCGCATCAAACCTTTACTCAGAGTGTCAAGCTCTTTTTTAAATAATAATTTAGTATTCTGTTCCAGCATGTACTCCCAACAACGAAACTGCTCCACCGACATTTGAGAAACAGAAGTTCCGGCAAGCGAAACGTTTTCTGCGCTGGCAGTATTTTTGTCATCCGTAGAAGTAATGGTTTTAATGAATTGCTTCTTCTCTACAACTTTTTTGTAGTCGTTTGTATTGTAGCTTTCTGAGGAGCGATCGGATTCAATAGCACTATCCGGAGTAATAACAGACGCAAGCGGATTTGCGACGTCATCTGAACAATCCGAGGACACACTGTAATAACTCATTGGACCGTATTCCCCCACTGTCGCCATTCTGTCTTTTGAACTTATCCGATTTATGATTAGACCTCTGGATGAACTTGAATGCCACTTAAAGCGAATTAGAATGAGGCTCAAACTTTGTTTGCAGGAATGAGATTGTGCCATGTCCGTCAGCCGCTTAGCGATGAGAATACTTTTCTTTTGTCGATGCCGTTCAATTTCATCCAGTAGTTCTTTGTCATTCACATGATCCCAAATACTTTGATTTGCGACGACCAAATATTCAGTGGCGGGGGTGATTGATACGGAAAAGACGTACGGGTCTTGTATTGTTGAGCTATTTGCACTTCCTATAGACTCGCCACTTATATCATTCGAACTATCGGATTTGGTGGAATCATCTTCCCTTGCTTCTCCGTGGTCGAAATTCTTTTTCACTTGTGCTTCGTCAGGAATGTATTTCAACTTTTTCCCTGACTGAATGAGAAGACAACGAGATTCTCCGATTACTGCTACATCCAATGAGAAAGTAGGTTTCTCGGAGGTCTTTCCCTCCGTTGTCGAAAGTAGGCAGAGAATGCCGTGCACTGGCTTGGTGTTCCCTTGTTGTCGGAAATTCCTGATAAATTTAATAACAAAAATTATATTCTAAACACAAAATACTTATAGCATAAATTAAGCTGTTTCGGTGGATTAATCGCAAATCTCAATTTGTATTGCGTGTATACCTTAGGGAATTTAGAAGAGTGTACTTTAGGGAGAATTTGGGTGAGTCGTCAATGCTTCGCTCTTCTGCATATATTTTAGCTATACTTTTTGTTAAGGACTTTGGCGCAGGGTTTCCATCGCCAACATCAAAAAGACCAAAAAGTGCAGATTTTCCACCGGAGAGATTTACATCACGGTATTGTGAAATACTCAGGCTCTGATTTCGATCTGGCAGTTCAGAAAATCCAAGTTCCCATGGAGGATTCCAAGGGAATTCTCGTTTTTGGTTATTTCTTTCTTGAAGAACAGGCTTCCGCGGATTAGTTACTTCAACTAAATTCATAGGGCGTTTACTGAAATAAAAATTAAAGAAATGAGAAGCCACCATTGGACAAATGCTTAAATGTTTAACAAAATGCCACCAATTTGATTAAATCTAGCACACTAGACAGATTTATGCTAAATTTTCCTGTAAATGTACATGTTCATAAAAACAATAACTCACCCTGGATTATTTAGTTTTTCAGGGTCCAACGTCAATCTTACATTGCACGAAATGTCAAGGTAAGTTAAATTTCCTCCAGATATCATGTTCTCCAAATTTAACTTTCTGATGTTGTTATGTGACAAATCTACGACTTTTAACGCCGGCATCTTTGTAAGATTGGGTGCGATTTCGAGATGATTTGAATGAAGCCTAAGTACTCGGAGATTTGTTAGAGTTGACATCTTTGAGGACAAACCGCGGATGAGATTTCCGCACAGGACAAGCTCTTCCAAACTCTTCCACGCGGTTATACACCTGGAAAACAGAATTTAGTGACTACGATCTTCAGCACTAATTCTAAAGGCTATAAATTACTTGTCACTGATTTGCCGGATCTTATTAAATGCTAGATGCAATCTACGAAGACTCAAGCATTCAACAAGGAAGTCCAGCGCGGCTCTATCGTCCGTGTCTTCCAGCTTATTTCGACTCATGTACAACTCTTGTATAATACTCCTCCTTGGAAAGCTCGGCATTAATTGTACAACATTTTGACTAATGTTTAAAATTTTCAATCTGTATATTTGGAAGTAAAAATCCACAATCAACAATTTTGTCACAAAAGCGAGAAGCAATACATACAGGAAAGATTTAATTACCTTGTAGCACGTTGGATAAAATCCTTGGATACAAAATCTATGTTGTTGCAGTGTAAGTATAATTCACGGATAGGCAAACTTGACAAGCAATTTTGAAATTTGCAGTCAATTTGGCGAATGCGATTATTTGAAGCGTAAATGGTGAACAGCTCTGGTATCATCCATGTCCAAGGTGGCAATTCTTCCAACTTATTACTGCAAAGTCATTACGTGTATTAAAAATATCATTGTCGTATTTGGTCAACAAGGTGCGACTTAATTCTTCTTTTCAAATTTACGCCAATGCCAATTACTATATATTCAATACGGACTTTCAATTATTGAAATTTTACTTACAATGATGCTTGCAGCGATGACAAGTTGTTTGGCACTGGATCCACAGATATTGACTGCAGATCTAAATAATAAAATTTACATTAGCCATGCAGTGAGTACTGACACAAATTTAAATTTTTTATCATCATTTTATTATGTATTTGCAAATTACTACAAAAGTAGTACATTTGGATATTGTCTGCAATAGCATATGTGACTAGGTGTAGCGGCCTGAGAACATACGAAAATGCTAATAGTCAATTTATGGCTTGTCATGTAAAGCAGTGTATTTCCCTGTAGTTTGCATAGCCCCAAAAATGTAGGTCACCTAGTGCAGGTCAGACATGTAAATAATTACGCATATATCTTAGCTCGTATATCTTAAACGAGAAGATTTTGCAACTTAAATTAAGATTTCACGCACGCAAATAATGTGTATAAATTCGTCACACATAATCAATGTGGTATGATACTCACTGTTATGTGAACAGTCCAAGTACGTTAACGATGTGCCAGACAAAGTGAGAACCTCAAGTTGGTTATTAGAACAGCAGAGCCACTCAAGTCTTCCCAGACTCCTCAGATCCAACTTCTCAGCACTGTTTCCGCTGATGTCCAAGTGTGTTAAATTCTAGAATTAAAAGTTGATTTTGTAGGGTAAATCATATTTGACGCATTATGATTGCTAAATTCTTAAAATTCTACATATTTGGAGATCTTGAATATAATGCAAACACTGTACAGTATTCGAGGTAAGCGTGATTTGAAGTAAAATTCAAGATTATGGTAATTATGATTACATTAGTCACTCTTTTGACAGATGGAATTGTTTAGACATTAAATTACGCAAAGAGTCAGGTTGCACAAGCTTGCAAATTTTTCAATACAGTCACCGGAAATGACACGCATTGACGCATTGCAAAGCGAAAGAGGATATACCAATTTCACCTTGTAACATGTAATAGTTCAGTAAATTCAGCTTTCAAAACCTTGAACTAAACCAGAGAATTGCAGTTGGAAGAAGCTTCATTTAGTAATATAATGAACAACTTCCCTACTTGGTTAGCATATTTATGGATTTAAAATCCAGGTTTTAATTTAGGGGGATTTCCAGACTGCATTCACTTACGATAGATAAGTTCGCAAATAAAACAAGTCATGGTATGACTGGTGTAAACCAAAAGATACCATCGCTACTAAATTTTATTCAAAATTTCCAAACTATTTCCAATTTATTTCAAGTTGACGAAATCCACTATCACCAATTCCATTACATGATGGTTACCACCAGACGAAGTCACAAATTGATTCAACGTTATGTAAAATTGCTCAAAATCAAAGAAAATGGCTGAAAACTATAANTTCCATTACATGGTGGTTACCACCAGACGAAGTCACAAATTGATTCAACGTTATGTAAAATTGCTCAAAATCAAAGAAAATGGCTGAAAACTATAAAATTCGAAATGCAATGTGATATTTGGCTAATATTATTATAACGCTTACTCTACACATGCTATTTCGCAATAGTAATCCAAAAAATTGAGAAGAAAATAATCTTCCTGGCAGTGATAATTTGGCTTTCTAACAAATCTAACATTAACAAACAACTAATGTGAACGTGGACTAACTAACTAAATACAGTCCAAAATCTTCAATAAAAAGCATTTGCGCAAGCCAAGCCAAAACTAGATTGGCTGTATTTTAATATTTACGTCAAAATCAAAGCAATAAAACACTACGACTGCGGTAGTACGTGTAAACATTCAAAATGTTGGCTTCAGCAGTAACTATTAGTCAATAGACAGAGCGGAAATCTTACTTGAAAATGTCCTCCATTTAAACGAACGACTTCCAAGGCACAAGCGCCGTCAAATTTGAGTCGTAGTTTGTACTTTTTCCCATCAGAATAGGCTTGATTGTGACTATTGATGTCATTTTTTCCAATAGCGTTGAGATTGTTAAAACTGTGCAAATGGACCGTTTCACTCTCTCCCATTTTAATGATGCTCAACTCAGGTGTGTACTTAAACATTTGCTGACTTCCTCACATGGCAAACTCAACTTGTGATTTAACTGGTGGAATACTTTTACCACTAAATATTGATGCGCTGCTGGCATTTCTGGCTAGCTGAATTTTTGAGGGATATTTAATTTCAAAGTCCAATTGTTGAATTATGGATAAAATGTTGCAGCTCCTATCCTAATTCTTTGTGTACACAATGAATAAAGTGCAACGGTCCAAACGAAACTGAAATGAGTCCTCGAAGTTAGAGAATAAGACGGACATGGCGAATGAGTATTTATTCTCGGTCTCGGCCTCTGAATTCGCTCTGAAGCGCAAGAACTCTAGAACGCAACGAACCGAATTAAACAACAAGTAAAGCGGTATACTGAAATGAAATGGAAGCTGGACGGGATGGGGTAGTTTTGTCGTGTTTTAGAATACACTGTTGAAAAACTTACGTGAGAGACCAAGGGGGATAATGTACGCTTTGACTGAACTCCCATTCAACGGAAAGACATTCGCTGTCACGCTTGGCTTGGCCCTTTACGAAACAACGCCTTGAAACTTAGAGAATACAACAAGTGCGTTATTATTATGCTATATGATAAATCACATGTATTCTTCATTCTTTTTAAAATTTGAGTAGCATGAACAGGCTACAATAAACCGTAGCCTTGTCGCCAGTCTGACCTGTACAAGCCAGAAATTAAAGTTGTCAGGAGCATGAACGGCAGTTGTGAATTTGATCTTCAACTTTGCAAACAATGTTGAAACGAAATATTATTACTGACAAGAGATGAGACTACAAGTTTACATACATTGAAGAACAAAAAGAATTCCATAATAAAATGATTCGTGCAATTTTACAACCAAATTGCAACCAAATGAAATTAATATTTTCAAATCCGGATTTACCAATAGTGGATCATATATGCACTCCCATTTACACTTTGCCAGCTCAAAAGGAGATCTCTAAACTTCTAGTAACCGAGCCCTGGCCCCAGAGGTCATGACATTCAAAATGGTACCCATTCATTGGGAACATATAAATAATGCCAAGGCTTCTCGCAAATTTAATTGGGCAGTTGTAATTAAATGTATATTGGGTGATTTCTAGCAGAAATTGTGATTTCACTCAAGCGTTCACTTCCGTTTCCGACTCAAATCACGGTGTCTTGCACAAGCCCTTGCCTTGATGGACGCGAGAGTTTAAAGCTTTTAGAAGGCGAGAGGGGCGTCCGGTCCTCGGGTCTTGCTAATGTAAAGCCCATTAGGCCATGCATTATGCATGTTAGTGTTAACTGCTGACATCACAAATTGCGGCGCTCTTTCTAACGGGGATTGTAATTTTAAAAAATTGTTTCTCTTGCTCGGACCAAAATAAAATAATGTCATTCATGCTGCCTGATCTTTAAAAAAAGTTAGGAGCTGATTGGTATTATGCAATTAAAAATATTGAATTGGACATTCAAGCTTGGAGCGCGGCAGAATTTCTTGAACTTATTCTTCTCCTTCAAGAGAAATCTGTATTTATACTTCTGGGACCCGTAATCACTATTTTGTTTTCTTTTGTGTTATATTGGTTCGGTTCATATAAATAAACTACCGAATAAAATCAAATTGACACCATAAATCCACAAACAGAATAAAGCAAGAACATTCAAGTTTGATTGAATTGCTACCTCAGCATGCAGCCCAGCAGCCGAGACATGACCTCCGCTTTGAACATATGTTGAATCCTTTTGTCGTTCATTTCGTTTGCTAATAAAATAAATGATGTCAGTGCAATCACGGGAGACAAAATGTTAATGTATGTGTACAGCTATTGTCATTGCAGTTCTAATGTGTTAGTTCAAAAATTAAACTAGTGATTGTTTACCAGCAGAATCAAAAGCAAAAACTCAAAATGGATGTAGATGTGATGTTCAGATTGAAAAGTACAGTGATATTGTGAATATGGTGGCAAATCCTACTAGTATTGTTTTATACCGCGGGTTTGGTTTCCCTTCATGTCTACGTTCCTTGGGTTCGAATGGACTTTCCCGAAACACTTATTAGGAGTGGTCATTGGTTTACTTCTCGTTTTTCGAACGGGTACGGCGTATGAGGGGTGAAACCAAATTTTGCAACTATTATTTACTCGAATTAGGTCTGATGCCATTCGGCAGTCAATAACTTTGCCTCATATGTGTAAATTTAAATATAATGATTGTCTTAAGCATTTTAAAGTTTTCTTTTAAAATTTATATGCATTCTGTCGTCTTTTGTATTGGGAAGGGAGGCAAAAATGGTCAGAAATGAATGCAGACTCCAAAATGCACACCAGAATGCTGACTCGAGGGATTTGGGTTGGTGTGAAAGAGGGTGAAGGAAGAGATGTAGTAGAGAAGAGGTCAGCTATCAATCTCTTAATCGCATTTGTGATTGCAACAAAACATTACCTGCGGAAGGAATACTCTTATGACTTTGACGACTTAACGGACTTAATAAGTCATCTTCGAAAGTTTGCTACTCCGTCATCAACTAAAACAAAGTTGCCAATTTTTTCCCCAGCTGTTTCAAGACTTGTCGACTGTCTTACGAGTTTCAAACGGATTCTTCGTACACCGATCCCAATGGCATATTGGAAACCTGGATTGGTGGACTGTGCCTGTGGTCGGTGTTGCGTCATTTTCCTTTCTTGGAATTCTGAGTATCGGCTGGGAAATTGAGAACCCTTTCGGCTATGATGACAATGAATTGGTAAATTCTTAAGCAATTTACATATTTTCGACTTCTAAATAAGGCGGATTTTCCGTTCGTAGCCACTGGATGGTTTTTGCAACGTACTGCTGCGCCGTGAAGTCCAAATGATTTGTTCAAATGTCCTACACTCTCTTGACGACATTACAATTCGCTTTCAAATTATTACCAAATTTCAGTTTTAAATTGTAACCTCTGTAGACAAACTTATTTGCCATGAAATGATTTGCAGGAATAGTACAAAAAAAATTAATTAATTAATTAATTATTCATTAGTTCAATATGCAATAAAATGGAGGAATCGAAATTGAAACGCATCACATACAAATATCATGTACACTGCACGCATCCTCCATCATGCTTGGTGTGGAGTGGAACGGAAAGAGGGAGTGTAATTGTATGGAAGGCAAATGAGAGTGTGTCCAGGTTTGTTAAGGCCTGGATGAAACTAGTCGACTTAAAATGTGTGTATAGTTAGCCTAGTAACCCTGGCCAAGTGGTAGTGGTGAAGCCTACATTTTTGTCCCTTTCCGCTCACATTGGATTCAAAACCCCGACATTTGCAAGATAGACGTCGTTGGGGTTTGGAGGACGAACTGACAACTCATAAATTCAGTCCAATTTATTCAGTGTCCGGTTGCAGTTGACATTTGACAGTTACTCCCGTTGTTTAGAACGTAGTTCGTATCATGGACATCGCGTTGAGTAAGATAGTTGGAAGGGCAAACCCCAAAAATGGCAAGGGCGTGAGTATTGCAAAAGAATTTGCGGAAAAGGTAACTGCAAATGCATGCATATTTGACATTTTCAATTTATTCCAAATATGATTTCAAACATCAGACAAGACTAATAACTGGTGATTGTCGTTAGGTGAAGATGCAGGTAATTAGCGAAAGCGGTTCTCCGACTTCACCGGTGCCAGTGGGAGCGAATCAGATCACATCCTTCGATTGTGTATCAATGCCAAGCTCAGTTCTGGCCGCAGACAAGAAATATTTGCTCGCATATGATGATAAGAAATTGCCAAACATGCCAGTTGTTCCGGTCGTAGAGAAATCTTTGCTCGGCGGATGCGGGTACGAAGGAATCCCAAGAGCTCCAACAATACCAACCCCTGTTGCTCCAGATAATAAGATTCTCAGCAAAGACAAGGATGAAGTGATTCCATCAATTCCAGACTTTGAGTTTACACGAGAAATGCATGATATGGAGCTGACTGAATACAGTACTTGGGCTGCCTTCTACGTAAGTTGAAATGTGAATCAAGATTGATATAGATATTTCGAATTTAAATTCCTACCAATTGTTTGGGTTTAACGGTTTTAGGTGAAGAAATTAGGCGATTCGGACGAAGTTGCGGAAATTGACCTTAAGATGAATGAGTATTACGATAGTGGACGAGGATGTACTGTACCACTTGAAGAGTTGAAATTGGGTGGCTTTTATGCGGCTTATGTCTACAACAAGTCGAAATGGTGCAGGTAATATAATCAGCTTTTGTGTGGTGGGGGTGGGGAAGAGTGGGGATATTTTGATACTTTGATATTTGCACCTGCATTCGTCTTCATTTCCAATTCGACACCCCAACAATCAATACAATGCGGCACGCCAATAGTTGCTCCAATCCAAGCTAGGGTTAAGTTTTATTTTGTTGATATGTTGGACCAGGATTGATCTTTGTTTTAAAAATATCAATTCAAATGAAATTATGAGCATGGCTTTTGTACTTATTTTGTAGGATTCAAGTCAAAAGGCGTATTGATACAGGATCCCATAAAGTGAGAGTCATTTTGATTGACGAAGGCTGTTCGGCATCCATAAGTCCACGTGAAATTCGTACATTGGACGAGGAGTTCTGGAAGCATTCCAGGAGGTCCACACAATGCTATTTACTCTGTAAGTTTTGACTGCATTGACTAGAAACAAATATGAAATATTCAAATAATATTTGTGGAATGAACATAACAAATCAGGGAAATGCAGTCTGTGTTTAGATTTCCCTGTGTATACCCCCCCCCCCCTTTCGCACGGCTCTACAAAATACACACTGCATTTCTCTGACATGTTTTTGGAAAGGTTAGTTTGAGAAGGATTGTATATGAGATATTAGCTCAGCAGCAACTTTTGCTCTAGTTTCCTTTTTAAACAATCATTTATATGCTTTTTTCAGTAATGGA
>JAAXYW010000774.1:0-29707 GCA_036851895.1 Orthonychiurus folsomi | reverse complement strand
TAGCAATTTTTGCAACGTCTAAACCTAAGCTACAAAATACTTTTGGAATTATGGAAATCCAGTCACTGGTTGTTTTGTAATCGCGATTTGAAAGTTATAAACTAGGGTGCCCGACTAATTTTCGTCGGTAGTGTACCTTCGTCTCCTTGTCCTGCAACTGTAAATGTATTATAGAAAAGTTCTCTGGTCCGGACCGGTCAAATGAAAGTACAGCTAATTTTGCTATTGGTATTATTTATACCCGTCTGCTGCACTCAAGTTAAGTCTTATCCTTATCCGAAGACCGACCACATGTTCAGACCATCTGCATCCGTGGAAAGGGTTACCGTGTATATATTAATACATGACCTTGGCCTTGTTCATGGCTTATGTTATGTTGTGCGTACAGCACGTCAGCCTCGGCCTATGTATGATGCAAAATACATGAATTGTGCTTATTACAGGACAGAAAGTGAGAACTAATGCTATTCGGCAATCTGAGTATGCAAAATCTATAGCGCCTCCTTCTCGCGTAGTCGATATTTTCGAAACATCACCTGCCAATGAGTTCTAATTTGACAAGTTTTAGGCGCAAAGAATTTCAGGCTAGATATTGGATAAGTCTGATTTAATTTGGCAGGGCTAATTTGCGTGACGTTTTGCGTGTTTTCCTGTTTGAAATTACTAAGAATTAGAAACCAAATTTAACTTATGATATGAGAAGCACAAGTAGACTTGCCACGAGCCCAAAAATATTGCCGAACTAAATCAAGAATGTGGAGGAACACATTATGTATTCCTCTTTACTACAATGATTCATCAAACTTCTCAACTTTTATTAATGTAATTGTAAATCACACAACTGCATTTCAAATAGATTATGATTATGAATCTACCCTATTTAAAATCACGATTCTTCTCCGTGCGCAATAAGTCTTCTAAGTGTTTGTCCAGCAGCCTACGCTGACGATGATTGATTGCACAGCATCACAGAATGAATACTGTTACCTTATATCAGAGTAAGATTCCCACAGTTACTTTTAAATCACAGTTAGTTAATTTCCTAACTAAATCCCTCCTAATTCTAATTGTAATATGTATACAACAGTCAATAAGTACAATAAGGTTAAACGTACGTATTTTGTAAGTAGAAGCCGCAAAAAAACCCGTTCGTTGGGTTCTCTTATTTAAAAGTTATGATAACACTTTTGATTTCAAACGGCCTAGCAGTCACTTGATCCAAAGCTGTAAGATTCTTGTACGAGCCAGGATTTATTCCCGTCAGGTCAGAGAGCGTCATTTTAGTCACACCCAAATTAATTCGGGTATTTGAGTAAAATAAACTCCGGTCTCCTAAACTTAGTCCACATCCGGACTTCCCGCTTGCTGGGCAGTGGTAGGCTAAACGTTGAACAATCATTAGGGCTCTTGATGAAGGGACGTTTGTATCCACGTCAAATGATACATTATCCGCAATTGTTCTAATATTGATCAGATGTGTGTCACAGGGAAGTTCTTGATTGATTAGGTAGAATACACTTGGAGGATTGGTGGATTTTCCATTGTTGGGGAGCCCGACCACAAAAAGGGAAGGCGGATAATTGAGATCCTGGGATAAGTGGTGGGCAGCCAATGTTGGGATTGAGGGGGAATTGTGGTTGACCTCTGTGCCTCCTTCTGATATATTTTCCAGGAGGATGACGTAATTGGATATCGTGTCCCGATTGTCTGTGACCCCTTCCCCCATTCCACGGGCGTCGTCGTAAACTGTGCGCCTTTCGATCATGGCTTCCAGGCTACCTTTTTCCATTGATGAAAATCCATGAGCTCGATCCACTAGTACGGAGAACCTTAGACCTGTGATTTATAATGTAACCATATTAATGGTATTCAAATGTAGCTTGTAAATATATGCAAATGTGCATTCTTTATAAGATTACAATGTGGAAAATTAAAAAACAAACCTTTGGTCCGATCCTCAATATAAGACATGGAAGTAACTGGATAATGATTTCCCTCCAGACGAAGTTTGGGTACTTTGATACGTTTCTCAATTGTAAATCCATTTTGATCCGTGTAAAAAGTTGGCGTGGCTTCGAATTCCTCAGAATTTGTATCCGATGGGACTTGGCTTGTAGAATCCAAGTTCGGTATCAAATCGCATGTATACTTCTCCGCGCTGGAGCCCCAAATCCATTTGATTGGAAACAAATACAGCTTCTTCCATTTCCTCACCACCGACGTGTGTTATCCGAGTAGTAAACCGAACCGGGGAATGAGCGACGGTAAGTTCTGAGTAAATGGCCCCGGAAGTTATAATTATGTTTGGTTCACCATAGTCAAATGGTATTGGCTTAAAATTAAGTCAAAGAATTGCATTGTATTGTTAAAGTTCAAGGAGTTTGACACTATGATTATGATTTATTCACCTTTGGGTCCGTCTTCGCATCCGTCATCAGAAGATACGCCCCACTCCTGTAATCCACGGAAGTGTACGACCCAAATGATAATTTTGTTTGAGCTGACAAATTATCCTTGATACGTGTGATTGCTATAAGTAGTCCTGTATTCCGATTAAATAGTAATGACAGTCTGTCACTTGTCATTTGGATGTCTCCAGCCTATTTGAATGTATAAAATACGAATTATATAATTAATGGCGAGAGATGTTTGTTTATTACTTTTATTTTATATTTTGAGTATCATACCTGAATACGATTAATTTCAAATATCCCACCAGGGCTAGAACAGTTTTTGCAGTAAACTACTGCTCGCCCCGCTTCATTTTGTCTACCTGTAGTCGTCGTGGATTTCAAAATTGTGAAAGTTGATAGGGACAATGGGGGAAGTTCCGCCAGAAAAGAAAGTTCAAACGTGTCAGAAGACATGGAATAAGATCCTCGAGGAAGTTGGTAATCAAATACCGGGCTTAGCTACAAAAAAATACACAACATAGCTTAAAAATTGCAACATTTCGTTTAGTCTTAAGTAGGTGCTCACCTGTGATGGAATGTAGCGACCATTTGAACCCATCATCGAAACATGCGGTGTCGTAACGACGACCTTTACTATTTGACTTCATTGCCAAGCTAAGTTATTGAATAAGATGATTTTTTCATTAGTATGAAGTCGAAGCGGAAGTTTCTTTGGTAGTTCGCCGAATACGGATTGTATCAAAATCCGTGAATAGTGGGGTCTTGTTGGTTTGACCAAATAGCATTGAGTTTATTGCCAGCATTTGAATGTTCAAACTGTTTTGGTAGGCTTCCATGAGTTTTACACCGTAGTCATTCATTGTGGCTACCTGTAGACGCAGAGAATTAGAGTTTCACTTTCAAAATTCAATTAAAAAATTAAAATAGTTGCCAAATGGTATTAACCTTGGATGTCCCCGTTGTTGCGTCATGATGAGCAAATAGTCCCAACCATCTTCTTGCCGTTACGAGATTCCCGTATTCATGGATCAGTGCCTAATTAAAAGAGTGGGAATTAACTGTTTTCTTTTCCTCAATAACGTATTAGACCATAGTGGTTGTGTTTTGATTAAAGTTGTGGTTAACAATTTATGAATAGTAGTCACACTAAACACTGATTACAAGTAGTAATGTGTAACCTAACCTGCGAAGTTATTCGGCGATTCTTCTGCCTCGATAATGCGTATGACAAAGTGAAAAGAATCTCTGCACTCCGGAGTGCATTTTCAGTTTCCCGGTAAAACTTTTTCCAAAACGGTCTTGTACTAAAATATCCACTCCAATAGGCCGGAACCCCCTCGCTGAATATATCACTGTAGACAAAGAAGTCCCCGGAGAATGTCGGGAGGGCTGGAACTCGTTCTGCGACAGCCTAAACAATTATATCATTATTTTTTTTACATAACAAACCCAACATTTGTTGATGGTGCGTAACGTACGTACTACTCTTATGGGTGCTTGCAGTGTAATTACCTGGAAGTATTCTGAAATAGTTCCAAACTTGAGTTCCGCATTGTAAGTCTTCTTGTTTTCATTTATGTAATGAAACAACTTTAAATAATTTGTATACTGTTGATCCCATTCAATTCGGCGATCAAACCGAAAGTCGTCTCCAAGTGAAATCATAGCGATTATTGTGTGGGAATAATGATGCAGTTTTTGCGTACTGCTCCAGAAGGAGCTCAGCTTTTGCCTTCACATTACGGCTTGTGATCGGCTCCATTCGCATGGCATTTTCCATGTATTCCCCGCTGATGTTTCGGAAATCGAAGTTGAGGCATATCTGTACGCAAGAAAGCCAAATAAACACATTTATTTGCCAGCACTCCTTTATAGATCATTCTTAGTTCAGCTTTGCAATTGTCAAGCAAAGCATTCTTGAGTAAACATTAAACACAGCTGATTGCTGGAACTGGAGCCACTGAAGCTATGTTTGACAACGAAATACAAAAGCATCGTTCAAATCAATCACTTACATGCGGATGCGGGCCACATGAATGTTTTATGGAGTAAATATCAAATGGCGCATTGTGACAAAATATGCTGTTTTCACGACTTAGATCCCATCGCTGTGTCCATTCAAAATCTCCTTTCTGGTGCTCAGCCAGCCATTTTTTCCATGCGTAATGTATTCTCTGCAAGAAAAAATATTTATAAATCGCAAGACACTATTATTTATCTCTAAGAACAAAAACGTATAAAACACATGTATATTACAGCCTTTGTACAACTGCACAATAAACGAGTACAATAATTGCTGATGTCAATGCTAAGGTGTGGCAATTGAACTTGTGGTAATATACACTACCCAAATTTAAAATAGTTCAAAATCTTGTAATTATGTACCTGAATAACCATTCCAGTGATCCCGGCCGTTTTGAGAACGTAAGGAAAAGTTGAGCCATGGCCAAATGGATCCACTGACCAAGATGAAGTTGGAATCGCATCCAAATGTGTTTTTACCCACTGATGCCCTTCCACCAACTTGATCAATCATTGAATAGAGATGCACTGTAGCCTCATCCGTCATAACCCATCCACCCGTAACAATTTCAAATCGCTTGGCTTGAACAAGTTTCTTCAGATTCGATCTTCGTGAAGGATGAGCATGATCCCACCATTTAGACAGGAACGACATTTCGCTCCATTGAAAAGTCATTTCCGGAAATTCCGTCAATTTGTCAACGGCATTGTCAATGATGCTCTTCACTTGAGAAAAAAAGTATTCCTCAAAAGTACGGAGCCAACCTGGGTCCGTGTGAGAATGTGGGATGACGAATACTTTGAGGGATTGAGATTCTTTGGATTTCTTGATTTTTTGGTAGCGCTCTTCGAAGAAATGGTTCCAGAATTCACGCTCTTGGATCCAATTTCCCTATAATAGTGCAAATGGAACAATTATTATTAGAAAAGCAATAAAATTAGAGTAGAGTTAATATTGAATATTGTAATTATAGGCGGCAATCCGCAAAGAGACGAGGTATTTTGCATTGCAAATGATTGGAATATTTGGAGAAATATTTTTTAAATGTAGTGCTGTTCAGCTTGTCAAATAATGAGTACCATTAAAGTTTTACTTAACATATTTTTTACCTCGAATTGAAGGGATCGATAAACTGTATTAGAATCAATATCCGCTTTGAACTCCTGTTTAATGGTTGAACACTTTCCATCTTGACTTCGAGTGCGACTAGAATTGTTGACAGGAAATATTGAAGCTCCGGCTTTCACTGACAGATGCATCCGCCGGATAAAATTGATTAAGATTGTTTCCTTCCTCCAAATTAGCGACGAGGAGTTCCAAGTCTTCACTGATAGGAATCAAATTTGGAAATGACGTCGGTTCCGCGGTTCGGGTTTCATTGAAAATGTGGAGAACTGCAATGAGAATTGTACTTCCGAATAATAGGAGGACGATCATTCGAAGATTCCTGGGTTTGAGGAGAAACCCTAAGTTCTTTGGAGGTGGCATAACAGCGGCAGGTGGGAGATAGAAGTTACAATTAACGGTAAGGTAACTTGTTTTATAATACTTTGGAAGTTTGAAGGATTTTCTTTAGTTTTGGCACATTATTAAAGTTGTTTTGACGGAAGCCTGCAAATTGATTAGAAAATCAGCATTTACATTCCAAAATATGTTAAACAACAAAAATGTGTTTTCTTGATACATATAGACCACAGCTGTGCCTGGATATAATGGAGTATTGTACAAATGTTTAGAATGGAATTGAAGGTCGCATATTAATAATATAACCACCCGTTCCAAACTATGTAACAAGCCTACCTTAGTTCAACCAGATAAAACTCCAACTGAAATTTTTCCGACTTTGCCACGTTGCGTTTGCGTTGCAGGCACATTCAATATTTTGTATAGCTAATATTTTTTGCTACTTGAATGAATGGCCGATATTAAGATTTCCAGTCAATCAACGTACTTGTCCTAAATTTAATACTTACCTCTGAATAATGAATAAACTTAATGTATTACAACAGTCTTGTCGCAGAAAAACAGGAACTGGAACTGGACTGACGCTATTTCTTAGTTTTGGCACTGCAGTGCGTTAATAACATTAACTTCCGTATTGATAAATAAGAACTTCGTGACAGCGGAACGGGGCTGTGTTTCACTTGTCTTATCGTACATCTTAAACGTCGTTACAATTTTGAAGGGGGCCACTCCACTATGCCAGAATCCCACTTACTCATCAAATCACGCTAACCGTACAACTGCAACTACAGATGAATTTGTGTGCAAAACACTGCAAATTCAGAAGATGCCACACCGCATGGGTGCCGCCCTTAATCCCATTGCATTGGCATTGGATTGTCAAGTCATCTCACTTTTCCTTCATGAAGCAGAGCAGATTCGAAAGTTTGACAATAAACATGCTTACTTTGAGCTCAGCTTTATAAATATATATTGAACATTAAAAATAAAAGTACTGGCTGGTATGGTAGTGCCATACCATGCCGTGTACGTCTGGATTGCATTGGGCTTTCATTAAAGAATTTAATAGGCCGTGTCCGGTCGCAATTTTCTTTCCATCCTGTCAAAAGTTGCGACGACGCGACGTATACTTTGCCGGCCGATCTGTCAACTTTCCTGTTGCAGTCCAATTGCAATGTTTGTAACGAAGGTCTTAATTTAAGCATGAAATCGAGTCCTTCATATTTAACGTGTTTTATAATAGCTTCATAACTAGTGAGGAATCTCTATAATTAAAATAAAGGCTAGGCTTTGAGTCTAACTCTAAAAAACTTTGGAATTCACATAGCTTACGCAATTCTGTCATGTATTTGATTACTCCAATACTATTTAAACTAAATATAAAACTAAGTCAGTTGATATACCTGCTTGTATTTGTATTGTCCGTTAGAGTTGATTCGTTGATTGACTGCACTCCAACATAACAAATCGCATCTTCCAAACTCAAACACATTTCCATCTCACATTAAGCTACTACTGAAAATACTTCCGATAAAAACTTTTGGAGGAACTTCAATTCCACCAAATCTTTTAAACTTCACACACATAAAACCGTTATATTATACTACACAACGTGGTATATTTACGTACGTACGTATACTTTGGAATGATTTCGCCAAGTCATACAAATCCGATTGAATTCCCCTATTTTCTGACGCAGTTAGTCAGTCAGTCCTTTGACATTTCTGGTATTTGTTCCCGTCGAATTGCCATGCATGCAGTCAATGACATTTCAGTTTAAATTTGTTGTACACACCGCACAATACTGCGACGACGACACTGCACTTTTGCCTCAAGGAGCTACATGGTTGAGATTTTGAGATGGTTGGCTGCACTGCACTTCCAACTTACAATAAATGTGAAGGAAGAAGGGCAGTCGCCTTGAAATCTTTTTTATTTGTTTCTTTCCTTTGCGTTTGCCTCCAGCTACGTAAGTGAGGAGGAAATGCCGTGTAAGTAAGTGTAGTAGTGAAATTCCACCAAGATTTTCAATTTCCCCTTTAAAAGACGACTTGTTTACTACGTAGAATGTCTGAAGGCGACAGAAGCACAGCACGCGAAGCACATGTATGTACGGAGGACGTACACAACTTAACCCAGGATCACCTAGTCTCAGAATGAAACGGAGTTGGAATTTGTGTGAGAACAAAATACTCGGCGGCGAAATGTGGTGTACTACACAAGAAAAGCATGCGTTCTTTTTCCAAGGCTTGGCCAGGAGCGGAATTCGGGACTCTCATTTTAAGCATTACGTCTGTAATTTTTTTGGCAAAGCAAATGCTATCAAGAGAAGAGTTCTGAAAATAAATTTGCAATGTAAAATGCGTAATAATAATATTTGCATTGTATTCTTTCGTTGGACAGAATTTCCATGAAGTTTTAGGGATAGATTTGTCAAAATTGTAGTTACAATGGTGATTTATTCCACTATAATTCCATTTCCTGTCAAGAAATTTGTAAGGAGTCAAATATTAACATAAGTTTATTGGAATGCCATGCAAAAAAAAGTCAACCGCACCACAAACCACAATATGAATTTCTTCGAAAATGGTTTTTTGTCATGTGTATTTCTTTGTCTTGTTGTTTTTGTTCCTTGTATGAATTTGGTTTGTTCCGCATTTCGTAAAGATCATAAAAGACGGGGACGAGTCCCTTGGTCATAAAGCGTTGTAAAGTAGTTCTATTGATTTCCCTGAATGAAAATGAAAAAAATTCCTTCAGGGAAATGAAATACTAAAAAAAGATGAAGAAAGGAAATAAACCTCCTCGAAATGTGCCCCCAAGGAAACCCATCGGTTCGTTTGGGTTCAAACGTGAACTGTCCTACTTTTGGCGACATGAAAAGTTTTGCAGCATTCGTGTTCGCGTACCGTGTGCGTTGGGTGTGCTTATATTTTGCCTGCCGGGTGCCATGCCCATGGCCTACACCAAATGTTGAGTGAAATCTTAACCTATGCGTGTGAATTTCTCAAGGGTCAATTTTGCATTTCCAAATAATGCTTTGCTGCCATGCCGCTGGCTTTTAACATTAAAGAAACTGCTAATTGTATCACAGCACAATAAGCGCAATTTGCTCTGAACAGAATATTGAAACAAAAAATTGCCGCCAAAATAAGGAGTTTTTGTAGACTTTTACTCCTTGCTCCGGAAACGACACACCCCGGAAGTGAATGGCCCAGAAGAATTATCAAAGTGAAAGTCAGAAAGACCCCTTCGCGGTTGGGGGTTATAAAATAAATCGATAATGAACAGAAATTCGAGAGGCCCACAAATGCTGGAAGAAATGACGACGGGACGTTTAATAAGGCTCTGGAGTCGAAAGAGCTTTTCCCTCTCTCCTCTACGTGCAATTCTTATTGATTGTCAACCTGAGAGGAGTAGCAATTATTCTGAATCTGGAACACTTTTCTCCAGGAAAGGGGAAGTCGTAAGGGCAATGGCTTTGAATCTTTAGGCAAGTTGCTGAGGGGATTTTCAGATTAATCCTTTGGGCTTCCAGCAAAACCCATCCTTCTTTATGGGACACACAGAGCTCTGAGAAGCAACCACTCATTAGTATGCAAATTAGAAAGGAACGAAATGTTCTTTTCCATGACGATGATGCCTTTCTCAAAAATATTCCCATTTCAGCACAATCAAAAGGACTCATGCAAATCTCATATGTATCCATTCCTAGCAAAAATTATCCTGCCCCTGCCGAGCCGTTGTTTTCTACACACACACACACCGTGAAATGTTCATTTTCACAATGAACGTTTCATCCCTATCTTTAAGTGAACTAATCTTGTGAATATATATGGGAGCTATTAACTTCGGAACCCCACATCGGATTCGAACAAATGAGATCTCATTCGAACCGTGGTAAATTCGGCCAGTGCTTTTGACAAATTCAGCTCTCAACTCGGTCGAAATTAAAAATTCTAATCAAAAAACCGCGTTTTAATACGAATTAGTTCAAGTGAAAATCAAAAAATCAATATATCGATTTTCCATGTTGACAAACAAAAATACGTCACCAAGGGGGCGGGGATTGCATATATGCTGTGCAATGCACGGTGCGATGCAATGCGTGCTATATATGCATAGTGATGGTTGTAATCGACTGTTCAATGGTTTGTTTATTTGGTGGGGGAATTTATTT
Source organism: Orthonychiurus folsomi (assembly GCA_036851895.1). Classification (NCBI taxonomy): domain Eukaryota; kingdom Metazoa; phylum Arthropoda; class Collembola; order Poduromorpha; family Onychiuridae; genus Orthonychiurus; species Orthonychiurus folsomi. Next base: position 19,626 of record JAAXYW010000774.1, on the reverse strand, counting down.
TTGAGTTTATGTGTGGGAGCGGCGGCGGCCGGAGGGAATTTAATTTATTCCGATATTTTATAGAGTTAATTTTTCGAAACTGTGCTTTCAGCAAGTGATTTGCGGGAAATGCTGAGTTCTATTGCGTTAAATTTAATTCATTTTAATGTTATTTGGTGCAGTGCAGTGGGATTTCGATGAGGAGAGGGAATTGGTGGAGTTGCTGACGGTAATAAGGCATTTTTAAGTGGGAAGTGGTGTAATGGAGGTCGTGCTTAATTCATTTTGGTTTAACTTTATGCGAGTGGTGTTGGTTGTTTTATGTACCTAATGCAAAAATGGCCAGCGGAGCTGGCCTTTTGCGCTAGTAGTTTAATATTGTTGTGGTAACATACTATGTGTGTCTCATCATGGATGCTAACATAAAAGCGCGTATTTACTTAAGTACGGGATTAGCAATTAATTTTCAAAATAACGTATAGCACATGTGTCTAAAAATTGTTTTTGTTATCCAATCAGGAAAATAAAACATTGGGTGAATAATTGTGAACTTGGCCAAGTTTTCCGTCTTAGACTGCGACGCGGGGCGGCGACGAAGAGCTTATTTTCTTGGCTGAAATTATTTCATGATTCACTCAATATTTCTGAGAACTCGATAAGGGAAAAGTGCAATAGTGGCATTGGCAATAAGCGAAAGCTACGCACATGGCATGTATGGCACAGCGCACGCATTGAACTTTTAACTGCACACTACTTAATCAAAATAATAAATGGATTGACGTACATGGCATGGCACGACACAAAACGAAATCGGTGGCTGCACTCGGAGCCAAACCAATCCGCCAACAGATGCTTCGAATTAAAATAGTAAAAAAACTGTACGAGTGAAAATCCCGAGCTCTAGATCCGATCCCCGTCCTCCTCGTGTCACTTCATGGAATCAGCATGTACAAAAAACACATTGAGGAGCCAAACACTCCCATACGCAGAAATCCAACGGAAACTTAATATCATTTCCCAAGAATTTTGAGAATATTAAAAATAATATAATGCGGTTCAATGCCAGAGAAGGTCAGGCTAAGTCACGTCTTCGCCTAGTCAAGTCTGAGGCCGGCAAATAATATTGTAGAATTCGTTATTCCAAATCCTGTATTCCAATTTGCATTGCAAAATCTATTTTTACAAATAAATCAGATGGATTTTGCAAAATATTACAAGGCAAAGTCCGGCCCGGCGCCGCCGGCTATAAAACTTAAGAATGAAACAAACATTGGGAAAAAGGGCATGTGGATAATTGGATAGGATTAATTAATTAATATGGTGTATTAATTAGGTCTGGAGTTAAGAGGAGGAGTTTTGGGCTCAGAACATGACAGGGATAAACGTGACGTGTTGTTTTGAGTGCTTTGCTATTTTCCTTGCTCCGTGGCTGCCGGCAAAATAAAAAAGGACAGGGACTATGTGTTTTGGCGTGGATTTAGTTCTCCATTTCCATTACACGCTTCTTAATATCTTTCACCCAAAGCCATTCGAGTTTTGGGTTTAGGATGTTTCAGTTCGGTTTAAACTTTTCCTGGCTGTTTGGCACCCGGTCCATGAATGTAAATCCCTGTTCCTTGTCTCTCCATTGGATTTGACTATTAGTCCTCCGTCCTCATCCTCATCATCATCTTAACTTCATCTCTCTATCTTTAGGCTCTTCCCCACACAACTCAAATACACGGACGGATCTTTCAAGGCAAATCATCATCTTCAACCCGTAATAACGCGCTTTTAGTGACGCGGAGTTCCAGTTCCATCCTTTCTTCGTCCTGGGAATTCTCGAATTGTGACTGTGGCTGCTTTTCTATTGTTCTTTCACATTGTTGGGATTTGAGATACGCGCGAAATTCAAAATTTTGGGCGCGTGGCATCAGTAGATGTGAGCAAAGGCTTGTTTGGCCCCGCCATTTCCCGGATACGCTAAACTGACACGTACGTACGAAATTTTATTTGCTATTTCTTGTGAGGAATGGATTTAATTGATGCAAATTGTTTTGAAGATTTTTGTGTAGTTTGGTAGGATTTAACATAGTAAGCGGGATTTCCTATACTCATTTTCGAAGCCCGTACGTTGTTCCGCGTGACAGGCTCGAGTGCATGGCATAAAAGATGAGAGTTTATTCCTGTCCAAATGACGACATCAAATTGTCGAACTTCAACAGTGTTGCATAGCACTTGTTTTATTGTCACAATTGGACAGAAATTCCGGACGGAGGAACTTGAATTTTATGAAGATTCCTCCGTCGCCCAAAACTCGTAACACTTACGACGGTGCTATTATTAGCTCACCCCCACAATTTGCAGAAACGACTCCATTCCTCACAAAAAGTTTGCTTTGCAAATTTGGATTCCAACTTGTTCCAGTCAGTCAGAAATGATTGTTTGCGTATTTTGTTCCTTCCAGGAAATCCACAACCGAAGCCGTACGGGATATAAACCGCATTTGACCACAGCACAGCAAAGCATAGCAATAATAGTGCCAGAAACTGCAAAAACCACTTTGCTGCCGTCGTTCGTTGTCTTTCCAAAGTGACGTGGACATTGATTTGTGCAAAAAAAAACAAATGCTGCTCTGGAATTAACAAGGACGGAGTTTGCTACCAAATTTGTGCAAAAGCTTGAAGTGCAAATCGCATCAAAGTTAAGTTCTGGTTCAATTTTAACTTCTATCAACAATTAAGGGAAGTTTAAGGCAAGTGTTGTATGGAAATTGTGATGAGGAACGGAATCGAAGGTTAGCCAGCGGAGCGGCACTTTTAAAAATTGACGCGGAGTCCACATGGGCGTTATTTCAACTCCGGATTTTAAAATGACCAGAAACTGTAAGTGATTTTCGTATTTCCTTTGAGGGTTAGGATTTAAATTGACACTTTGAAATCGGGAAATGACTGGAATTGAAATTTTATTTTTATTGGGGGGAAGTTGGCCAGTCCGGTCATTTACATGGTGGTCCGTCCGTGTGTGTTGATGGGACGATGGGAGGGAGTGGCGGGATAACCTTGTGTTTATGAATGGGGAGATACCCTCTCCGTTGTTTTGAAGTCGCGCGGATTTAACGACCCGTCTGGCTCCCGTCTATCTATCTACGTGTTAACTTTCCCATTACCCGTTTATTTCCAGCCGAAATCCTGTCGGCATCCTTTAAATCCCTCAAGGCGACACTCGGATTCGAGATTATCTTTTGCTAAAAGAACTGGATTGTTGTTATTGTTTTTCCAAATGTGTTGGACATATGTACATGAAACCAGTTTTGCTAACCTTTAGGAACTGTGTAAAAACGCGGTCTACGTTTTGAATAAAGATGTATGACTATTACCTTCTATTTTAGGCACTGCAGTGCCCAAGCAAAAACAAACACAATGTTAATTTGATTTGTAATGCAATGGGGGCGATGTGGGAAATGTCAGAATTGAATTCAAAATACACTTGTAATTAATGTACGTTAACTATGAATAGTATTTTTGAAAAAAAAGAAACGATCAAGTCGTCCTCCGCAGACACGTGTCAGTAAATGAATGGATGATTCAGAACTTGATCCGAATTCGCATCAATTCTATGTCGTCTTAATTACTGGAAGGGAAATCCTGCTCCACTTTGTGCTTTATCATCTCACAGATCAAAACCAGAGTTGCGTGTGCGTCGCCTGCGTATTTTTAATCTCCCGAATCTGTTTCAATCAACATACCCGCCTTATCCGGGTCATTCTAGCTCTGTACTACTGTTTTGTGCGTTTATTTTAATTGCGAAAAGTTACACTACTTAAACCTAAATCCCGGCACAAGTGTAATTGACACTCTGCCACTTGCATAGCGTAGCTTGCAAAATTGGCAAAGTTCCATGATCTATCTGTCTGTGAATTAATTGTGTATCAATAATTAACTTTCAAATTCATGGAAAACTAGATAAATTTTCAATGTCGGGGTGAGACAAATTCAGAGAAATTTGCAATGTGCAAAAAAGATTCGTGGAAATTTATTGAACGCCTGGGCCTGGGCTTAGCCCCATGGGAGTCGTAGCTGTAGAATGATTGACATTGGCATAGCGTAGCTGGGAGGAATCTAGAGTTGAGGCCAAAATAATAAATTAGCAGATGGAATGAGGCTATGCATCATCCAAGCAACTTCCCTTTGAGTCAATGCACTCCCGGGTTGGACTTAATGGGACTCTGGTGTTTCACACTCATTTTACAAAAGCTAATAAAATACAGTTCAGTTCATGGCTAACAAATTCTAATTAACTTGTATGCAAACTATGGATTAGTATGGAATTATATGTACGCACGTACGTAGTAATTATACCTATCACGCCATGCCACAAGTCATCTACCCACAAATCATCAACACCTCCGATTTGCAATATTGCAAATATATTTTGCAACCTCACACCCGGAGAAGGTGGCTTGGGAAATAGTAGGGCATTTGGCATTTCTAATTAGGAATCCGGGCACCGTTCCGGAGCACGGGTCATAATTAAATGGTAAATCTTCAAGATGACTCCTCCTGGGCACTACAAGTAAAGATGACGACAAAGAAGCACGGGCGTACGTGGTATTTGATATTTGGGATTAGAATCTTGGAACGTGGTTTTTCCTAGCGCAAATGAGTATAGAGATAATGAGGCCACTTGTGGATTATGAATCATAAACTTATTATCCAGTACATCCAGTTAATTATTATTTAATAATTGCATTCTATTTAATCATTCCACATTTTCTTCTATGGCCCATAAACAAACATTTTACATTTTAATGTTTTAATAACTTAAGAATGACTATGGCCTTTGGCTTAAATCCTAGAAAACTCAAAATCCAAATTGTTGATAAGAAAGTCTAAAACTAGAGAGATTGATAGAAGAATATAGAGCAAAGAAAGCAAAACTAAGGTTTAATGCTGCAAAGCATTACTTATATAAAAATGATCCAATTCAGTCAATTATTCTGAATCCGAGTCCTGGACTGTTATAACCTCATGCTCAACAGGCCCACGAGTGTTTGCTGGTGGTGGGACAGGGTCGGCTTCGTCCCAGTTCTCCTCAGATTCTGCGCCACATGTCTTTGGCACACCATTCGCAACATGATTGCCGTCATCTTCTTCAATATCTCGCGGGACGGTCATAACCTTAGGTTCAAAAGTCCCACGGTCCCTACCTCGGTCCCTACATCGGTCCCTACTTCGGTCCCTACTTCGGTCCCTACATCGGTCCCTACCTCGGTCCCTACATCGGTCCCTACTTCGGTCCCTACATGTTGATGGGTCTGGGTTCACCGTTTGCAAGAATGGCCTCATATCATCAAACCCTACGCCAAATGACATCGGAGTACCACCAGTTGCAACATATTTGTCGTCGTCTTCATCAGTGTTCATATCTAGCACAAACGAGTTGGCCAATTTGAATATTAGATTACATAAACAAAACAGGACGTGAGTCACCCAACAAATATCACATTCGTCTTTACCTTCAACGTTATTCAAATTCGTATTAATTGAAGTTGAGCAATCAGGTCCCTCATTTCCTCTCTCAATTGGTATTTGTGGCCGAGACCGAGATAAATGGGATGGCTCTCCAAAGTTTTGCAGCTAAATAATTTAAATTTACCATGACATAATCATTTAGGGCTCATGCCTATTTTTTTATATGCGGAATAAATGATCTTTGGTTGGGAGCGGGAGAGAATCACTTCCTTAAATTATTAGTGGCCAATTGTCAGAACTTTTCTTCCAAAATAATAAGAAATCCCTCCAATTTGGGCGCATGCAAAGATTGTTGTAAACTTACCTTCATCTCTCGCCATTCCATCAGTAACTTATGCCTTTCCATCCCTGCAGTGAGCTCGAAGAATCTAGAGAATATTTCGTGTAAGTCTCGAGGATCCGGCACGATCCGCTCAAACATGTCCCTCAGGAATCGTGGTCTTGGTAGACCAATACTAATTCTTTTTAATGCCCAGTCCATCACATCGTCGTCAATTTCGTTCTCTAAAAACAGAAGTAGTAACCAAACTTTAATAAAGATCACTTTAATTGGATTTATTAAAAAGACACCACATCGCTCGCGTTCTACCACCGCACCAGCCACAAGGGTTAGGCAGAGAACACAAACACACCTTGGAGTATAAAATACTATTCAACGGTAATAAATCACGATGTTATTCAGCTCTTTAATGGATTAATTACCAATAAACGTAGGAAGATATTGTTTCAATTTTAAACACGAGTTTAATGTACGGTTGATTCTTTCAGTCATAATGGAATATTCAAACAAACGAGATTCGTAACCACACGGTCCACTTGCACAGGGATAGATAGGCACAAGGGCTGTTATGCTGGATTGTGTATGTGTAGCGTGTACTGCCAGCAACGAACAACTCAGCAAAATGCCACGCCGCAATTTTTCTACACTAAACTGCTATGCTGACATCTACAGTTTTCACAAACTTTCATATTGCCCCGGTGGGGTGCGCTAGCTAGTTCATTTCTAATTTATTGTCTGGAGAAAACAGGAAAACGAATAGTTAGCATAGTTAGTTGAAGCAATTAATTATAATATGTTGAAAGTACATGTGTTACTTTGTATTGGGCGTTTTCAACACTTCAAAAACGTAATTGGTAGTATTGCTTTTGAGCAGTTTTTGGTATTTTAAAAATGTATTTTTCAAGCTATACATTTTTGACGGTCAACCTTGTTTTTGTCCGTCAAAATGCCATTTTCTATGAAAATTTAGTCATTAAAAGTAGCATTTTGCATTTGAACTTATTTAAATCCATACTATTCAATTTAACAATTTAGCCAGCAGTAGTGATTCACCCACCACGCGACGCCTTAGTTCAGATTGCCGTGCACACGTGTGGAAATTGCAAGTTTTGCTTGCAATTATTATGGAAATTCATAGCCGGGGGCGTTGGTATGACATGTTGGTAAACAGCGTCACTACTGCACTTGCAATGTTGCAATGAAATGAATCACTCATTCATATTAACTATAAGCAAATATCATCAAATGGGATGTATTTATGATGGCAAAATGCGGCCCGGCCCGGCCCGGTGGTGGTGCATTGCATTGCAATGGATCAGCAATTTGGACATGTAGACATGTTGGTTTCATGTAATGGGAAATTGACATGGAATGCAAAAATGAGGATTAGTAGCCAATATGCAATATATGAATCCTATCCAATCCCGCGTCGCGTCTTGTCGTAAAGCGATGAACCAAAGTAAAAAAGCAAAACTACAAGCAGAGCAGCAGCATAGCAGCAGGGACTCGCTAATTATAAACGGGACTGGGATATTTTTGCCAAAAACACATTTTTGTGAACTCGGATTGAGAATGTATGTGTCTCCGGGAGGAACTGTCCTTCCTCAGTCGAGCATTGCATTGCGGAGATGGAGACGAGAGATAAAAATAAACCACCGCTCATGGGGCCCATATGCAAATCCAAATTCCCTTCCTCCACAAATACATACATTACATTAGCATCCCGTCCTGTCATCCCATGCCACCCGTTTAACTCCGAAATTCCTCAAATACCGCCCTCCCTTCAATACCCAATCCGATCCCTCAAACCAAAACCATTCATTTTACTCGCAAGGTCAATTACAAATTTTATTTTAAGATGATTTTTATTGTTAATTTAAAACAAGGAATTAGAATTGGAGATGGAACTGATTTAATGGGCAGATTGAGCCTTGCACGTTTGTTGCATCGCCATGTGCTTTCCTATTTTGCGATGATGGATTTGCTGGGTTGGATCTTGGATGAGGTGGAGGAGCTAGGTCCTGGCGCCGGAAATGCGCTGAACTTACTCAAGCCCGGGTTTCATGGATTTGCATCCAGATGGCAAGGCTTGTAGAATTTTTGCACTTCATCCTGTGTGTCAGAGCGTTTAACACATTTAAGAAAAATAAGAAAACACTGGTATGCTGGCAGACTGGGTTTTTGGTGCAAAGAGCAGTGCAAAATTACCAAAAAAATTAAAAATAGGGAGACAACACTGGCTACTGCTACAAACTTATCAACAAAATTTCAAACACAGAAATTTGAAAAGCAGAACTAAGAAATTGAAAGTGCCGGTTAAATTTAAAAAAAATAACTTAAATTTTTTAAAGCTTTTCATGTACATAATTAGAATTTAGAACCATTGGCTTCCCACACTGGGCAACTTTGTAGTGTGGTTTTCATTTGTATCACTTCGAAGCCTGGAGATAAAACAAAAAAAACGTAAAATATTAAAAGCTTCCCATAGCCTCCTTAAGTAAGAGCCCTTAGTTAGATTTCAGATGATTTACTATGTTCTATATTTCGCATTTGTTGTTGATTCAACAAAGGAATTCTACGGCCTGCCAATCCCACGCATTTGACATCCGAATCCCCCGCCCATTCATCAAGAGCTGTCGAAGGTCACGCCATTGAATTTCAACTGCAAAGGTGATGCCGCCGACGCGGAAGCCTGTGAAAATTCAAAAAAATTCCCGAGGTCAGGACCAATCCACAAATAACACGTACACCTTCTCCGTGCAATGCTACGCTGTGTTAATTACGGAGCACAGAGCACAGCATGCAGCGCAGCACGAGGAATCTGAGGGACAATGGGCAAAAAATAGAATTTACGAGTGCGAAAAAAGCATGCACGTGGCCCAGTCCGAATCGGTTGTATGGCTTTTGGAGTGGACGGTTTTTTTTGAAGATGCGGGAGTTGATGGCCTCCACACTTAATAATTGTTTATTTTTACTTGGCCTTATTTATTTTTAAATCAACACAAACTATTTTGGATTTTCTTGTGTCTGCGCTTGGCGGGGCCCACGCAACGTGACAAAAAACAAACCACGGCACGGCAAGGACAGGGGTGGCTATTTCCGGCGCGCCGCGGCGGCTGTACATCATCCCGCGTCGGATTTAAACAAAAATCCTTTGTGTTCGTGGGCAAGGAAGGCCTTCAACCTCCCGATTCTTTAGCACAATTACAATGGGTGCAGTTTGCAAATTTGCAGAACGAATCATGCAATTTTTAGCAAAATCTTTTTGCCCTCCCATGCCTTATTGAATTGCTTATTTTGCAGTTTCCTTTTTTTGATGTTTCGGTAAACAAACATAAAATTTGCGAACTTGAAGTTTAGTTAATGACAATTTAATTTAGGGAAAGTTTAAAATTATTATATTTAAATTTAATTTTCAAATTAATATAAACATAAATTTATTTTGCAATGTCTGCGTTCGAAATTTCGCAAAAAAAGAGGAATTCAGCGAATGCGAAGATAATAATTGGCAAGATTTTGCAAGTACTTCAAAGGAGTTGATTGCAAATTTCTCATCCGCTAAACTGTGGTTTGGTTGTGTCAGCCCTCGTTCCCATGGATGAATTCGGCAGGAGAAGCACATTGAGAGATTTGCATGTGTGAAAATGTGCGAATATGGATATTTCGCATTTCATAGCTCTGCGGGTGTCCCTGCTAAGACAAGACGCCGCTCGTGGAAAAGTCAAGTGTCAAAGTGCCACTTGGTCGGCCGCGGCGGTTTCCCCCATCTCGCCTTGCCAATCACAGTCCTTGCGAAATCTTGAAAAGTAATTAAACTTTGAAAACACGACACTTTCCTTTTTTGCATGAAATATTCAATTTGCAAATTTCTTGCACACAAGTAGGTGCAGGAGGTTAACTGTCGCAAGCAGAGACCAAGATTTCAATGCCAAATCTCAAACGTCAATTTCTTCCCGAAAATGTGTGCGAAATACCCGGTATTTAAAATCCGCGGACAATGAAATTGGTTTTTCTCGAGGAACGGAATTTTTCAACGGGCGTCAGTCTGTGTCGCCTTGGATTGGATTTTCTATTGCATTTGTTATGCATATGCGCATGCGCGGTCGGCCAGTATTTGAAATATTATTAGGGATAAGGTTCCTTAATTCGAGATCCAGAACTTCTAGGTCCGTCATTTACGTTCCAGGCCTCCTGGAGTCCAGCCGTGTCATTGAGTTGGCGTTATTTTATTAAAAAAAATTCCATTTTTGTTTATCCATACATCGTATATCACCGGTTCAGCAAAACACAGATGTTGGAATGGAGGCCTTGAGCAAGGCTGAGTATCGTAAGTACACTCGCTTTTGTGTATGCATTTCCAAACTTTTTTGAATTTCATCAAAAGTCGCACTACTCAGCCGAGTTTATACTTTTGTAAACTTGCCTTATGATCCTGAAGGGCCAAGCGTTTCTTGAAAGAAACCTGCATAATTTTAGCTACGAAATATTTTAAATTTATTTTTTTAAATGACGATTGCAAACCGCCATGCTTAGCTATGTAAATAGTGGGCTATTGGATTTTTCATAATAGGAAAGCGGTCGCTCAGCTGCTGCTGCTGGGGTAAAGAGAACGTATTGTTGCCAATGCCATAGAAATGAAACATGCATCGGAGCCACATGTGCGCGAAATTCATAAGTCACGAGTTCCTGCATTTTAGCGAAATCCCGTTTCATTCGTCGGATTACAAATAAATTTCCAAAACTAAAATTTCGAAATGTTGTCAGTCATCATTGATTTGTTCCGTCCGGCAAGCAAATCTAGACTTCGGCAACTAACCAGTGATAACTACCAAATTACAAGTAAGAACAAATCTCAAACCTCACTTTACGTACCTTGCTTTTCTGAGCTCAAAACACATTCTAATTCCACAAGTTTTACAACTTTAAAAAAATGGAAATCACTGAAAATGGAGCAATCTCGGCAGGTCTAACTGTGCTAGATAAGCCTATCCTTACATGCTTCAGGTCTAAACCCAGTGGACTAAGGTTAATTCAAATACTCAAATGGTGGTTCTGACCCTATCCCCTTCGGGAATGCAATGTCACACATTTTAAAACAGTCATTGCGCATGTGCAGGCACCATAAAAATGGCCTAAGAATTGAGCGAAAACCGCGAGAAAAGTTAAAATTTAAGTTTATTCAAAATGTTGGTACAATGCAACCGGCTCAACTTTTGGAGTGGTTGTAATAAAAAAACATTACATTTGCTTCAAAAAATTAATTTATGAACGAATTTTCAAAACTTGAAGGGAATTCAAATTTTACTAACGTGCCCAGTTGGATTCCCAACAATGTCCATCTGCTCAGGTTGAATAATTTGTAGAATGGGTCAAAAGTGTTAACGCCGACTCTTCTCTCCCTTTCAAAATTAATAATATTGGCCGGAGAATTTATTCAAATGAGTTCGTCGGGTACATTTTATAGCCAATTTGTTTTTGCTAGAAAATTAAAGATAAAGATTCTCGCAGGAGAATTTCAAAAAGTATTTCGGTGAAAAAATTTGACTCGTATCATACTCCAAAACCCCAGGTGTGGGAATGGGGGGGTGCCCGACTTTGAAATGATTTGAAATAAGGGGTCGAGGGCCCCCACACCCACCCCTTTAAACATGTGTTTTGCGCACCCAAGGCACACCCACCCTGGGTGTCAATTTTGACCTCTGAGGTGGGGGTGCACCCAATAGGACCCAAAGGGGTTTTGGAGTATGACTCGTATACAGTATCATTCAAAATTCATGATACCTATATCAAGTCTGCAGATACTTTACGCCTCATTTTATCAGAATTATTTAAAAAATCTAAGAAGACCTTTTGTTTTTTATTTTAACTCGAAAATTTGTTCACAAATACAAATTGAGTGCATCTGAAAAATTGCCCGCCGTTCACATTGACCTTCCTTTGCGAAGTGTCCCCAAAGTAAAGGAGCATCTCAATGCTGGGATGTATGTACACAGAGTAGATTGGATCGGAGCTGGGATTTGCTGAGGAATTCGGAATTGCAGTGAGTGGCAGTGGTGGAAGTGTGGCGGATTGGATGGGAATTAAGGTATTTGAAGTCGAAGATGTTGCACTCGGAATAGTTAGGGCCGAAGAGCTAAGAAGTTGCATATGATCCCGTCCTGGGCTGTGCTGGAGGCGGGTGGAACGCTGTTGGCTCCCACCGAGTTAAAATTAGTTTGCATTTTTGCAGTCCACGTAAGTAGACCCCGGCTCCCCATAAATCCCAACCCATTCCCTATCCTATGTTACCCTCAACTTTTCAATTCATCGCTATTTTTCTTTCTATTTTAAATTCTCCGTCTTGGTTAACGAATTTCCGTCAAACCCTTCAAATTCGCGGAAAATTTCAATAGTCAAGCGGATCCAATCACCATACAAAAATATACACATAGCATTACAAGGGAAAGGGTCTGGCCCTTAAAGTGCACATTTTGCCCAGATAGACTTATCCACCTCCGAATTCTAACTCCATGCAACGACAATGAAATACACAAGCAAAAGTTGAAAAAAAAATTCAAATTTTGGATTGGAATTCCCGCCCCGACTCGAACATAAAAAAATCCATGGCAGAGTCCCCACCCATGGGTTAGGGGGGCGCCGCGAGGAAGCGCCGTCCGACGCCGCCGAATGCAAATATGTAATGCAAATGTTGCGAACTTGAGTTGGTGGATTTCCTCGGGGTTTTCAGTTCCAAGGAGTCCTCCGCTCCAGCCACACAGAAAAATCAACCGCCGAGGATCGCCGTCAGCTTATTTTTGGCCCGGCCCGGCATTCCAATCTCCAATTTTTTTAAATTCCCCAGCCCATTTCAATTAAACTCTTGGGAATTTCTCCAGGGGGTAATCCATGTTGTGTCGTGTATGTTAGTGTTGGATTGTTTCATTGGCGCAACACAGCTTTGCCCTTGCGCAGTGTGAGTGTTGTGCGAATGTGAATGTGAAGTGCTCCGTGTACGTGACATGCATTTAAAATCCAGCGGCGGGAAATTTGAAATTAAAATGAATTGAAATCCACGAAAGGAAGGAAAATGGAACACGCGCGGAAAGCCGGCGGCTCTGGAAGCCGTTCACCCTCCCTCAGCCGGCGGCCTTCTCTCAAGGAAAAGTCGGCTGGAATTTCAAAGCCAAGAAAAAAACCCGCCGTCGGCGTAAAAAAAGAAAGATGGCTTTTGACCCGCAAAACTTGGCGGTACATGACAGACGCTGTTGGGAATTTACTACCGGAACATCATACTGGAGGCGGGAGCAAAGGTGGTAGTGGTGCTGGGTCACGGAGGTCAAGTGCTACTACAACCCCTACATCTCCTCCTCCTATTGGGCAAGGACCGTCTACAGCGTCTGGGTCAAAGGTCGGTGTCTCAGATTCTCGTCGAGAAGGACAAGAAGAAAATGTAGAGTATTTCTCATCTAGCGGAGGTCATGGCGCAGGTCATGGAACACGTCACGCTGGAGGTCACACAAGTTACCCCAGGTCAGTTTCCCATGATGGACGAAGTGGAATTCCCATTTCAGCAGACGCGTTTCCCGCCCTGGCCAGCGGAGCAGCAGCCGATCCTTCCCGCCGACAATTTGTCGCGAGGTCAAGTATTTGCGGAGGAACAGGTGACCCTGAGGATCCAGCCCTGGCAGCAAGCATACCGCGTTTGGAGCAAAATTTTGAAGCCGCCTGCAACAAGGAGAAAAAATTCTTACTTTGGACTCGTACCCGCCCTAAATCCATGTCAGGCCCCGCCCTCCGTGACCAGAAGCTGAAAGAAAAGGCCGCCAAAGCCGCAGAAGGGCGAGAATGTTCTTCTCCCGCCCATCACTCTCGAGACCCGCCCCCAGGCACCTTGGATTATTACTCACCGGAAGAGGACGCCATGGACGATGACTACGACGAGTACGGGGAGGAGCAACTCACAGTCAAAGAAGCTCAGGCGCGGCGCAAGTCGTCGGCGGCTTCTTCCATTTTGTCACTTGTCAGCGGAGGACTGTCTTTTTTTCGCCCATCACGAGGTGGCGCCACAGAGCCGACACCCCCTCAAAATCCTGCCTTCCCTCGAACCAATCCTGTGACTGGATTACTTCGTTACTTTCGTCACGCTGGAATTCAAACAGATCCATTCCCTGAAGAGATCCTAATTAGGCTCCGCCTCCAGTCCGTCCAGGAAGAGCAACTCCTCCAGCAGCACATCATCCATGGACGTCGAGGGGCGGAGCTTCCGTTGGAAGAACAGGCGGGAGAACTTCACCACGTCAGCCTATCAGAGGGAACGGCGGGCGGTCAACTCGGAAGCACGGAAACACGAACAGATCCCTTCAACGTTCAACTGAGCAGTGGGCGTGGTCGTGGACGTGACGAAGGACCGGATGGAGAGGCAGGGTCTTCAGATATAGGAGGAGGAGGTACTTCCAAGTCACCCTCTTCACCAGAACCACCTAGCGGTGACACGACCGACAAAAAATCCGAGGAATCCGGTTACTCCTCCTCCATTAGTGACACAGTCATGAGATATTTACGTATGGCGCGAAAAAATTCAAAAGCAGACAACAAGGAAACCATAGACAAATTTAAGACGGTCAATTATGACCGTTCTCTGCGCTACATCAAGTCAAAAAATGTCACCGTCGAGGAGGCACTGGAACATGAAAAAAACAAAGCGCTCCTCGCTCAACAAAAACTAGATGCCGCGGCGGGTTTGACAGTTGAACCGGTTCCGACGACAGGAGTGACCTCAACCCCGCCAAATACTGCTTCCAACTCCCCACCAACACAAACCAAACCAATTCCACCGTCGACACTTGCGCTGTCGTCAAGCGCGAGTCAACCCACCACAGTGACCCCTGCGAAAGCCAAGGTGACCAAAGTCAAGAAAACTACTGGAAAAACCACAAAATCCAAAAAAGCCGCCGTCTCATCTCCTGCAGAGTCCACTCCCAGCACAGCGGTAACTAGCCCATCTCAAGAAAACCCGCCTGGGGCTGGGTTTGGTGACCCCGTGACCTTTGGAGGGCCAACCTCCCCAGCTCCTAGCTCACCTACGTCTCCAACGGCAGAAGCATCTCCAGAAATGACGTCAACTGTCCTTCCTCAGTCACCAACCTTCCCTTGTGGCGAGGAACCCACTGCGGCTGCGCAGACTCCAGCACCGGTACTTGTGGCTGCTCTCGCGCCGCCACCAGCAGCGCCACCTCCTGCCTCCATCGGCATCCAAGCAGGGGAATCCCTTATCCGTTTCTTACGGCACTTCAACCCAGGTCGGAAATTATCGGATTTTTCCTCCGCGACCTCTTACGGCTCTTCGGAGTCTCCGCCCGTTGAGGTCGGCAGTCCCCGCCTTTCCATCTCTAACACCGTCCTCAGCTCCGCGAGTGAGCAAGAGCTGTTCGCACAAGCGTTGATGTACCCTCATCCCTCAGGCCCCGTCCCCTCCTGCCACGGCACTGGTACTGGACGTTCCTCCAGAGTAGATTCCTCCGCCTCCTATTCAGGAGCTGACTCCGGGGAATATGAAGAGCAATTTTTTGGCGGAGGCGGTAAAAGACATTCGAACACATCCTTGAAGTCAACAGGTTCAGTGGCAGGGCCACCAGGTGGCGCTACGGCGACGACAGCAACAATGATCCTTAGAAAATCATCAAGTTCACAAGGAATTCAGACCATCCACGCCCATCTGCCAGGGTCACGCGTGTCAGGGCGTGACCCTTCTCCTTCAACCACTTTATACCTGCACCACATCCTTCCAGCGACGTCAACATCGACGTCAATGGGTCGTGGGGCAAGCGGGAGCGGCTTGGGTGGCGGGTTGTCCTCACTTTCCGTGGCATCCACACCAAGTGGCATGACTTCCACTCCTTCCGTGTCAGTGTCCACTTGTCTCCATTCAGGCTCCACCCCTTACATACCAACTTCCAAAGGAAGCCCCTCCCCTTCCGCAAGCTCTACTCGCTCTGATTTTCCGCAGTATACGCCTCGACCGGTGCATACGACCCCTATCCCAGCGCCATCTACCTCCCGCTCAGGGTTCAGTTTCCTTTCGGGCTTCCGTAGCTCTACACGGCGGCGGGGTTCAAAACCATCGGCGACGGCGACGTCGACGGGAGACTCGAAACCGAGTAGTTCCTCGGCGGGAAGTATTAGCTCTTTCCTAAGGCGTACGAGCTCTGGCTCGACAAAGGGTCAGGGTCAGGGTGGGTCAATGACCTTGGGACCGAGTGTTAGCTTTAAGGGTGCGGGGATAAGTGGTGAAGGGGGCGTGGCTTCTAGTTCTGATCCAACCTCCTCTTCTTCTCTAGTCATGCAAAAGTCCAAGTCTTCGTCGAGTGTTCTGCACCATTTTGGTTCAGCGGGAGCAGCCGAGAAGCGTGGCTCAACTTGTTCTACGACCGGTGGTAGCGGTGGCGGGATTCTAGGCTCTCAGACTGCGGCTGCCGCCAGAGGTCTCATGTCCAAGTCTCGGATATTCAAATCTCGCTCCAAGAGTGGAACCCGAGCTGGCGCCACTGGCGGTGGATCTTGCACTTGGACACCACAGGTACAATTCAATTTTATTATATTTTTACCAATTACGAAGTGTGTTTTTTCAAATTTAGAGTCATATACTATACTTACTTAGGGCGAAGTTGTTCTGAGACCATGGAGGCACTTATAGTTACAAATTATACCTGCTAAACTTCCGAAATTTTTCATTAAATGATTTAGCAATTACAGGGCTAACAATATGTCTATTTATACACAATTTAGTGTGGAAAAGCTTTGGCTTCCGTAGTTTCAAATTCCTTGACGGATATGGAAGTAAAAAATAGTGATTGTATTCATTTTTGAGTAAATTCATTCCCAATAAAATTGTATGACCTAGCTGTGTACGCGGCTTGCATTTGCGCATGCGCTAACTATTTTTTGAATTTTGAAGGGCGGTTGTCGTTGGTCGAGTGTGGGTGGGAAGCAGGTGACTGTGGAAGGGACGACGGTGTTGCATTTGAGCGAAGCGGAGCGCGCTACTCTCCAAAAGGTGGCACTTGCGAAGCTTCAGGCGCTCAACCTTGGCGTCGACGTCAAAATACCTAGAGGTGAGCTGCGAAAGGGCCAGGTTTTGTTTTGGTTAGTTTTGTGCAATATTGGTGTTAATTAATAAATCCAAATTTGTATTACAGAAAAAACAGGAGCAGGAACCAAACCCAAGCGGCGGCCATACCTGCTCAAGAAAAAGGCAATGTCCACCGGATTTTTCGATTCCGGCGGTCGGCGAGAGGATGGGAAAGGTGAGGATTATTTTTGCAGTGTTTTTTTTGCAAGGATCGACAAATCCGCGATTTGGAGGCGACCGAGATCCCGTTTTTTTACGAGCGTGCGTAGGCCAGGCCAGGAGTAATTGTCTTTAAATTGGGAGGATTGAGGGCACGCGTGCGCCTGCGCAGCACATGCACTTCTGGTGAATCGCCAAACCCGTTCAATTTTATTGGCGAGGAATCCCTCTGGATTTATAAATACGCCCCGTCAATTTGACCCGTGGGACGGAGGCGGGAAATCGCATCACAAATCAAATCCATTATTTGCATTGGCCTACAGGATTCTGAGATTTTTGAAGGGGAATTGCATTTTTTTACAAACCCATTGGATGAGGCCGAAGTGTGGATAATTGAGCGCGTGACGCGTGGACAGGTGGACGGATGGGTTTTTGTCTTGGTTATTTTTAGGTGGAATTCATACACGCGCTTCTTCTCGGACTCCAAGTCCGCCAGATGCCTATTTTTTTTAAATCTCACAATTTGAATCTTCCCGCCATCATCTTTATTTTCTCTAAAAATAAAAGGCAGGCCAAATCATCCCATCAAATGTCGGTCGTCGGAATATTTGTGGCGGCTTTTACGAGCGACAAGCGACCCGCCCCTATCCTTAATGTATTGTCGAGAAAAATAGCGAGCGAGCAGCAAGCGCTACATTCAAATCACGCGCCAAACCACGCCAAGACTTTCACATTGTCACGTGCCGACCATAAAATTTAAATCGTAGGTCCAATACGTCCTGCCTCCAACTTTTAAACCGTTAAGTTTCCGAGCGGAACGGTAGATGGCATTTACGAGCTTTGCACGCGGTCGCGGTTGAGGTTGCAGGCGCAACTTTTGATTTAAAATCCATGACGACGATTTCCTGCCATTAAATCCCATGGCATGGATTTTGCGAGGTTTTAAAGGACGGACGGCCATACTCCTTGAGTTGAGAGAGTGGCTTAACAAAATTAACTTAAGAATCCATCCCGTGCCGTGTACGTGCGTGGATTTGGATGGATTCGTGTGTGGCAAGTGATTTTAAATTTAGAAGACCGACCCACTTAGCCGGGGAGGAAGCGGACGGATGGACGAAGTGTTTGTGTTACTCACGTGAGTGCACGCGGTAAGCACTCTTAGCGCAAAGTTTTGAAAATAATGCAAATTCCATCCACTCTCGTCCTTGACGAATTGATATTTTGTATTACACGGGTATGACAGGCCTCCAAGCTTGGGCTATCGTAGTTTCTTAGCACTTGACAAATAGACGGAGGATTTATTGAGAAAATGCTATTGTACTATGGCCTATTGACTGGGTCAGAGGTCACGTTCGAAGCTACCAGTTTTTATTAGCAATGTAAATGTTTTTTAGTTGGATTTTAGTGTTTACTAGATGAAAGGAAGGTAGGGTTTGGAATGATTTGCGAATAATTTTAAAATGGGTACAAGAGCCGTACGCGCGAGCACATAGGCTGGAATTGGTTGTCGGGTGAGATGGGGAAGTCCAAAGTGACAAATCCGGATAATTACTTGGGACGGGGAACGTCTTAATTGACGAGCTCGACTACTGCATCTTTGCATTCCATTCCCTTTCTGCTGTCGTCTTTCGACTGCACCATCTTCACATGCATTTTCAAAAACCAGCTCCAACCGATTTTATTGCGTATCCGATTTTATAAAATTAGTGTTAACTTCTCCTTATCTGGATCGTATACTCAAAATGTGCTAATGTTCGCAGTTCGTAATTTCCGTCGCGCGCTGATATCTAATTCGTAATGATTTTGCTAGGTTGATATGGTCACTACGTGTCTATGGAACAGTAGAAGTATTTTTTCAAAACAAAACTTGATTTTTTAAGAAATTCAAATTTGATTGGGTTTACCGTATTGTACCGTGGGTGCGCGGGGATTTTACCGTGCAAACTGGCAGCCAACTATAGTTCTGAATGAATGGAACCCTAAAGTCTCCGTTGTGTTAGTATTACATGTATTAGTAAGGTTTTGGAATGTGTTGGAAATTAGTTTAATTTGTATAACTTAATAACGTTTCATTCATCTTTGTTATTTCCAAGTCTTAAGTTAGTAAATCCATTACTGATATAATTTCTTGCTACACAATGTCAATCTAACGTTTCAGGTTTAAGTTTGTTGCAAAGTTCCTGCGCAAGTTTCAGTCTTTAAGGGAAATGCTAGAGAAACTGGTTTAAAACGTCCAATTCTGCTAATTATACAAATTTTCAAGTTAAATCCCATGGCGTTAGCGCAGTTTATGGATTTTTGGTGAATATTTCAGCAATCTGAAATCATGGCTGATAATTTAAAGGACGCATCTAAAATGCCTCGCACAAATTTCAAGCTAGCACATGCAGTGCAACATAAGGATAGAAGCAAACAAAATTTCTCGATTTTGCGTTCTCCGGCGGGCACGCTTTTTCGCAGAAACTACGGTAAATTGTACAATTACTAGAGGTCGTGTGGATTTCCCGCTGCCCTTAGCGCTAACCTTAAATCAAATTTCGCGCGCAAAAAGCACCACGTGCCTTCCATTTAGCGCTAGCGTGAGCGTT
>JAAXYW010000773.1:3691-29709 GCA_036851895.1 Orthonychiurus folsomi | reverse complement strand
TGTTTTGCATTCAATTTAAACATTGGCGTCTTATCAAATAAAAGTTGAGCAATGAACGGAGCGTGCTTTTATTTCAATCTTTATAAACAAATACACGTGCGTGAGGGATACAAACCTTTCCGTAATATTTTAGTAATAAAACAACAGGTTGTCATTCTGCATTGTCAAAGACTCGAGTGGAAAGTTTTCTTCTGGAATCTCCGTCTCGTAGTCAATCCTGAGAGGTGCGAAAGAAGAATTGATGCTGGTGTCCACTGAATTTCTCTAGAATAAAATTGAGATGGTTAATTTTACACTTTCAGCAGAAAATTACGCAAAGCATTACGTCTGTACCAATTTCTTTGACTCCGATAAGCAGAAGGTACAAATTTTGGTTTGATGGTCTTGGCTGTCAACTGCATGGTGGCCAAACTCAAATGCAGAGCAAGGCAGGTCTAAGAGTGGAAGAGAAATGATAACATTTTGTAATAATGATTTTCTGGTTATAAAATTATTCATATTCATGTCCTGTACGTTACACATTACAGTTATTTGATCAAAGAAAACTTAATTACCGGTATGACTAGCAACATGAAGTTGGGAAGACAGATGTGAAATGTATGAAGTTGCAAGTCGAAGCGTTTCAATTTTTGAAAGCTTCCGATCCACCGGCTCCGTTGGTATTAAACTTCTAAGAGATGTGAATGCGGTGTTTACACTGAAAATTTTGCACATAATTAGCATACAAGTCACACTTGACCCTACAATAATTTATTTATTCTCAAACAACCATAATAAATCTGCCTTGAATAATTAAGTGTACTTTTTTGGGGAGTAATAATCGTAGAATCCATACAAGTATCGTACTAACGTTTGCAAGACTGCAAGAATGCACTTTTTGCGCGTTAGGCATTTTAATCAATCGTTTACAATTACCGATTTAGAATGGGAAGGACTTTGAACTCGTGGCAAAACGCCTTGTACTACTCTACATTGCTCCCCGAATATGCAATATGCCAAATTGCTTGAATTCACAATCCCTACATAAAGCATAGAATGTTGAGTCAAAGCATATAAACCAAGTTTAAGCTCAATAAATAGTTTCTGTTCAAGTTTAAAATTTAATGTGGATATTTAGCTAAAGCTTGGCTGCCAATCATAGTAATTTATATGCAAGCACATTTTCCATGCTGGAACTTTAGTTTGAATGGTCCATACTCAATACGAACTACGTATATAGATTTTAGAGCTAACAGCATAGCCTACACAGATTACTACCGATTATCCGATTCTATTTGAAAATCAAACCTTTGTGTTTTTTCCTTTTCCCGACTGGATGACAAATTTCCAGTTCCCGGTTGCGGCCCCGTTCCTTTCCTGACTCTGCTATTCCCCGTGCGACCACTTCCTCGGCTCCGCGTTTCCTTCCTGATTTGACTCACAACTCCACAATTGTAGCTTCTGTTCCCGAGGCTAGGGACCGAGGTCAAATTATGGTACTGGAGACCATAGTTCTCAATCGATGGATTATCATTGTCACTCACATGATGATATTTCCCCATTTTCACTTTGTTTATCAAAATGTAATGTTCACCCGTTGCTTCCTGGTTGTCTAATAATACTAAATCCAGACCTCAAGCTACGCGTCTTTCTCGCGAGTAAGTCGACAAAGTACACGGCTTTGCAATAACAACACGTAACACAACTGTCTGCGTCTATGTCTCATAAAAATCTGAGATTAAGAAAACCTTATCACCTTGCACTCTGACGTTTGACCCTTGACATACAGGCTGGGAATATGAAATCTAACATTCAATCCTTTCCCTTCACAACAATAAAATTAGCTGCTGTGATTCATTTCCAGACGACTAAGTCAGACGAGTCAAACACGACACAGCAAATTTTATTAGTGTTGTGGATATCCTTTAACTGTTACTACTGCCCGCAACCAAGGCACTAGCAAACCAAAGCACTGGAAGGAGGGGGAATAAAAACCCCTTCCAATGAATGCCTTATTTACTTGATTAATGTTAATTGATGTCGAAGGCCGGGATGGGGATGAGGTTTCACACGCTCAAACTGTATGACTGACTCTTCAGTTTGGATTCAATTTGTGAAATAAATTCCGCAACTGATTGAGGAAATGAAAGTAAATGGATGGAACGGGGACTGGAGGGTTTTGCTTGTGTGTGATCCCTTCCAATTTGAGTTCAAAACTGCCATATGCCACTCCACAAGGCGAAGGAGTCCTGGCAATTCTCATTCAGTCAAAAACTAAAACAGTTTTGAAGGCGGACCAGAACTGCAAGATTTACAGATGTGTTCATGTTGAAATTGTACATGATTTTGTGGACCACCAGAAAAGTCGGAGCCCCATGACATGACCATGATGCAGTCGCAGTGGACGAGCGGACGGACGAACGGACGAAAAACTGAGGCAAAAATACGGGTCGTAAAATGGAACGGTACATGATGGGATTTGAGAATGTGTGCTGGAAGAACCATCAAATCACTAACTTTGTTGACACAGTGTCAACGGGTGAGATATTTGGGGTTTGCTGTTGATGATGATGAAGATGAAGGGAGGAGAGATTACAACTTTTATAGGTTGTAGCAATGTCTGTATTAAATTAGTTGCTGGATTCCACACTAATGCCTAGTTCACATGCACGCGATTTTACTCGCGATTTTGTGTCGCGACTTTGGGCGCGATCTGCGATTTCGCGCAATTGCCGCGAACTCGCGAATTAGTCGCGACCAAATTCGCGCCTAAACTCGCGAATCGCGAGTAAAATCGCGCGCATGGGAACTAGGTTTAAAGATTTGAAGATTTGCATACTTGAATGTCATGAGTGCAGCCGAGGAATATTATGTTTTGCACTTTTTATTGAAGAATCAGCTGAACAAATCAATCAATTAGAACTAGAATATGATAGAGGATTGTACAATTTTGAGATTTGCTTATCATTTATTGGTGCGAATGCTGCTTGAGTGGCAGAACAAAGGACGAAGGCATACTGTAAAACTGATAAATTGATTAATTTTTTTATAGTGAAATAAAAACATTTGGATCTGACTTTAAACTATTATTACTATTATATTATTTTTAACATTTGCGAGCACAAAATTTATATTAATTCAAATTTGTCATTCAACAGAAGAAACGGAAGAAATTCGGAAATGAATATGAGTTCGGGTGAAAACAGAAGCCCTCAAATTAAGTTGTGTATTAGACACAGTGTCTCGCACCGCGTGTGCAATGCAATGTAAAGGCACCCAGCCGGCTGGCCTGAGCCACCGCCATAAAAACATTTAGCAGATTGGATCCTTGGTTTAGACCTATTCCAGATGTGACCCAGCACAGATGTATCTAAAATCTGAGTAGTAAAATGTTTTCTTTAAATGTCAAGTTACATTTTTCAGGGTATAGGATTTACCAGGGCTGGTGCAGCGCACTTGTACTACGGTGAAACATTTTACAAAAATATTTTGGTCAAGGGACCATATGTGATCATTCATTCATTCACCCAACACTTGCGTGTAAGCAAGTGCATTTTGACACCCTTCCTTTCCTTCAAAATAGGAAGTGCTGATGAGAAGGCGAAGGCAGTGTGACCTTTCAATTGCCACGTTTTTACACTTGTCTTTATCCGGTTTGATTGTCCCCGGTGGAAAGTTTAAAAGCGATTTATTATTGGTAGTTAAACATCATTATAATTGGCATTGTAATTAATTAAACAATTATTGCTTTAAGAAGTCAAACACAATACACTACCATGAGCTTCACCTAAATTTCCTCTATACCATATTACCCATTTGTCAGGACTCAGGGCATCACTTATAACATCCTTGCTCCTCGGGCGGTTAAAGCCAAAAACCATAGTATCACAAATGAACTATTAATTGTAAAATTTGCATTATCTTGATAAGCAATAAGATCCATGCCGATTTACGCATATTGAAGGAAAACTAGAGCTACTGAAGGCTTTGAATTATTAAGGCATTATTCAAATTAGTTAGTTGGCACTTATTAAAGTGCAAATAGTTCAAAGACAAAAATTATTGAAGTTTTGCAAAAAACAATTAGTGTTAAAATTGTTGCATTCCAATTGCACTCGGCGCAGTTACCAATGAACGAACCTACATGATATAACGTGTGCTAAAAAATTCGGATCTGGGAAAAATAAGAAACTGCATTCGTGAATCGCAGCCACGGCATAGATGTTGGAATC
The DNA here is from genome assembly GCA_036851895.1 of Orthonychiurus folsomi. Classification (NCBI taxonomy): domain Eukaryota; kingdom Metazoa; phylum Arthropoda; class Collembola; order Poduromorpha; family Onychiuridae; genus Orthonychiurus; species Orthonychiurus folsomi. The sequence goes on along the minus strand of JAAXYW010000773.1, from coordinate 25,498 downwards.
AAACCATAAAGGGAGCCACTCCCCATGCTCAGCTGGGCTCTTATTCAAATTTCACATCTAGTCAATTCAGGATGAAAATATCTTAATTTGTGATAATTTTATTTATTCCTCTCGTATTGTGAGCTCCAGTTTCCCAACCTTGAAACTAGAATGGGGTGCCATTTGAAGGACTAGGTGAAACGTGCCTCGGAAGTGGAATAAAACTAAAAGTCGCTATACCTGAACCGCACAGCGGTTAATTCTGTGTACAAATAGAGTTTGTTTGACAGATTTAAAAAAATGTCGAGCAGTTCCAGTCTTGTGATTCCGATTGTGTTATGGGGAAAGGAGTCCCCGACTCATACAGTCAAATGTATGGCCGTTAAACGTGACCTGAGTTCAATTGTAACTGGCTGTCAAGATGGACATATTTGCATTTGGGATGTGGATGTTGAGTCCATGGAGGTACAATACAATATATATTACTTAATTGATTCGTCTCCACTTTGCTTTGAGTGTTTAAGATTTTAGATGAGCAAACATTGTTATATTTTAGGCAACCCCCCGCTGCTTCCTCATTGGGCACAGTGGATGCATTTCCGCACTTGCTTATGTTCATTTGACCACTGAGAAATTTGACTTGATTGTCAGCGCTAGTGAAAATGGGTAAGATAAGTCGACATTATATTCATTGGAATTTTTAGCGCTAAGTTGAAGATTAACTAAAATGTTATTTCAGAGAGTTGTGTAATTGGGATGCCGTTGACGGTCGGTGCTTGGAATCCGCTAAATGTCATTCTGCACATACTCATATGCAGGTGAGGTTTTTTCCATGTGTAATCTTTATGGGCTGATTTTGAAATTATTATCGGGTGATTTTGATTTATGAAAATTTTATTTTATTAGGCGTATACGCCTGCGTTTACAACATCACCACAACTATTTTGCACTGGATTCTACCCAGACGTGCAAGTCATCGATCCAGTAACGCTGGAAACAACCATATGTCTCAGTTCACATGTAAATCCGGATTGGATAAGTGCACTCCATGTTTTAAGACCTAACAAGAAACTGGGTAAAGCGAGCTTTTGAAGTCTCCGAAAAGTACTTTGTATTCATCTTTATTTCATCAGTCTGGTTCTGATTCTTAGATGACGTGATTTTGGCTGTGACTGTCAATGGAACTGTTAAAGTTTGGACAATCAATGAAGCCGAGTTTAAGTCGCGTGAGCCAGTCTTTGAAAATGAATCAAAGCAGATTCGCATTCGGAATGCTTCGGCGTTGGTTTGCTGTAAATATAACAATAGGACCGTGCTAATTGTCTCTAGCAATTGCTGGCAGGTATAATTTCTTAACAATCTTGAAAAATAATATATTTTATAGTGGGAATTCTAAATATAATATATGGTTTAAATTTAGATTTATGATGCTGGAGATTTCTCTGTTCTAACACAAATGGCAGCACCCAAACGGGAGAGGTGGCTCGGCGGTCAATTTCTAAGCCCAGATCGTATCATATGCTGGACAATGACTGGGAAAAGCTACTTGTTTCGACTTCCTAACAAGTTCGTATAGACTCTCGAATTTATTAATATGTGAAAAAACAAGAATATATTTAAATATGTGCCAAAATTAATTTAGTTGTGTCGTGGAAAACAAAGAGTTCCACAAATCTTCAAAAGATGAGCAGGCGTTTATGTACTGTACTCTTGGATTATCACTCAAGGTAAGTAAAGTTCAATTGCAATCCCAATCTCAACAGTTGTAGTTGAGCGACTTGAGTTCAATTCTTAATATGAAAAATTTTCCAGTCTCTAGTCTCGCCGCCGACAATGTATTTCAGCACAGTGAATAATAAGAAAATACTGGTTCGAGGAGACGCCGATGGACGAATCGTCACTTGGAATGTTCCAGATGTGACTAACAATCAGTTGGCGATGTTAAGGCAAGAGGAATTCACGAAACCACCTGGTAAGATATTGTGCCTATTATTGGGCTTGAAATACTAAACATATACTGCAGAAGTTAATTGTGATTTATTAAATTCAGAGATGCCACCTTTATCTACCTCGAGCTTGCAGTCCTCTTGGGATCAACTTCAACCTTCTCCTCCAGGGATTTTAGATCAATTCGTATGTGCCCTACTTTGTTTGTTAGAGCTGGTGTCAAGTCATCAATGAATCAAATATTTTTTTTAAATTTAAGGATACTGATGAATGTCGAGGACCTTCCCTTACATGTAGTATTTATTTGGCTCAACAAAGCCGACTTGTTTGTGGCAGGGAAGATGGATCCATAGTCGTCGTTCCTGCGACACATACGGTCATGCTTCATTTGCTCCATGGAAGGCACCAGCAGTATGAAGGTTAGATTGTACAGAAATTATTGTGCTTTTAAAGATGTAGCCAAGTTTTATCAAAAAATTTCTCAAATTAGAGTGGCCGCTCCATCATTTGTTACTTGGCCATAAGGGGAGAGTTAATTGCCTGGTATACCCGCATGGCGTTCACCCACGTTATGACCCGGCGTATCTTGTGTCCGGCGGAAGAGATTTTTCAGTCATTCTTTGGGATCTTGTTAAATGCGACCTAATTCATCGGTTTTGTGTGCAAGCCGGAGAAATTACTCAAATTTTGGTACCTCCGAATGAATGCTCGGTATGAACTTAATTTTAGAATTCACTGGGAGGCATGTTAGCAAGATTACCTAATGTAGTTATTTTCTTTAAAATTTACAGCCCCGGCTTCAGCAGACAGTCTGCAGTGTCGCGAGTGATCACTCAGCAGCGCTTTTGTCCCTCCGTGAAAACAAAAGCGTTCTTTTAGCCTCACGTCACCTATTTCCTATTGCAAGCATCAAATGGAGACCATTGGATGACTTTTTAATTGTGGGTTGCTCTGATGGCACCGTGTACGTTTGGCAAATGGAAAGTGGGAATTTGGACCGGGTTCTCTACGGGATGGCAGCTGAAGATGTACTTTCTGCTTGTGATGAAAATACTTTACAAGGCTTTGAACAAGGCCTCGCAAATCCTGCAGTTCACTTCTTCCGAGGTTTGAGGTCACGGAATTTTGCAGCTATTCGTCACGCAGCACAGGTAAATGTTGATTTCTTTTGCTGTCAAAATTTGAATTGAGCCAGTCAAATGTGCTAAATAATGAAATTTGTTCGGCTTGAATTGCTAGTCATTTAGTTTGAACTAAACATACTTTTATGATTCAGCGTGGCCTTCATCACCTACAAAATCAGACCGCAAGTGGTCCAATTGACCCGCTGGATCATTCTCGCTCTCGTCTACCTCCACTAATTGTCCAAGGACTTCGAACACATGAATCTGATTCCGAATCTCATGTGCTGTTCTTTGATATCGAGGCTTTAATTGTTCAGCTTTTAACTGATGAGTATGGTGCATTGTCTCCAAATACATTGGAGGCACAAGGACTCATTAGTCAATCCGAATTTTGTAAAATTCTGACACTAACGCATTCTTCATCCCCGGACGCTCAGAAGAAAATTGCAGATTTCTTCGGAAAAGTGAAAGACAAAGCAGGGGATATGGAAAGGATTCTGAAAGATAAGGATCGGCATGGTAAGTTAAAAATACTAATTTAGAAATTAACATGAATTAAACCCTGGCAAGCTGGGAATTGGATGTGCATATGAATGGCGGTACTTGCAGGACTCTTAGCAAAGGTTAAAGAAGGTGCCGAAAAAATTCAGGCTAAAGCTGAATCAGCTCTCCTCATAAAACAAGAGAAAGAATCTGCTAGTAGGAAAAGTGAGAAATCTGCTGTGTGAACGGCAAGATCAACTCTTTCTAAAATTTTGTTTATTGCTGACTTTTGTTCCATTTTCTATAATTTGTATAATTTGCAACTTAGCGTGCATGGTATTTGAGTTCTCGTTGATTTTATTTATTGTAAATATTGATTATTTTGATATCCGGCATACGGACTCAGTTATCAGTTCGACGTAATATTTTGTGTTTTTAGCACGCGAGTCTATTCGGTGTGCTATGTTCCTTTGAGTTTACTGCTTATTCTCGTTGTGGGAATGATTACGTTTTTGATTCATTTGTTGTATTTTTTCTTGTGTTCGACATGTAATATTTCTGGAAATTTTCAGACTCGTCGGCATCATTGGGCCTGGTTGGCGAAGGCATGTCCGCTGCAAGGAAAAACCGAAGTCTGCTGTTTGAATCGACTATTCCCATTGAAATAGCGCAACTGCTTCTTTCTTTACTTTTAGCTTGGGGTCTTGATTTGGAACTAGATCAAATATCTGAAACCAGATTAGGATTATTAAAGCCCTTGGTTCCAGTCACATTCGGGCAACTATCCAAAGCCGGTATTTTACTATTCTTTTTATAAGACGAAGGAAGTCTTACGTTATTGGTGCCTAATAAATTTAACGAACGCAGGCTACATGTCTCTGATGTCTCCCACATGGAGGCAACCAGCCCAAGCGGCTCTAGCCAACTCTGCAGGCGCATCTGAAGAACTCATAAATGAAAAGCTATCAGAGCGTGTCAAGACATTCACTTCCAAGTTGCACTGGGAAGTCTCACATTCCCTAACGACAAACCACTTACTCACTATTGTTGCACTTGCAAACACATTAATGTCAATGCAAAATGCAACATTTGTTCCGGAACAGGAGCGACTACGCAGGGCAAATAGGTAATTAATTAATTAATTATTATTAATTTATCAAATAACGTTGCGTCCAACACGATGGTCTGGCGGATTGATTCAGAGAAAATGAAAGCTTAATTTATTTCAGGCCTTCCACGAGGAACTCGGTTACATCATTGTCAGGTACAAATCCACAACAACAACAAACAGCGGAAGACATTTACATTACTCAACAAGCAGCTTCCAAGCATGGGTGGAGCCTTGTAGCAACTCTTCATTGTGTGATGCTTCACGAAAAAATCACAAATTTGAGCTCCAAAAATTTTAAGGAGCCACTTGTTGAGACATTGGCTCTGCGCTGGCAGGATCGTTGTGTGGAAATTAGAGATGCTGCACAAGCTCTTCTTCTTGCAGAACTTTCAAGAATTGGAATTGACGGGAGAAAGAAACTAGTTGAAGTTTGGGCTGGGTATTTGCCAAACCAGGATCCGTTTGTGCAAAATCCTGCCACTAGTTCGGCAGCTGGATCTGTATCTACATCTCAAGCTCAAGGTGCAACCCCAGTCATCTCACCTGTACGAGAAGATGACGACGAAGAAGAAGAGGAGGAACAAGAACCAGGATTAAAACCAAGCCCTAGCGAGTACAAGAGGAAACAAACAACTGCAATCATATTGTTGGGAGTTTTGGGTGCGGAATTTGGAGAAGAGCTAACAGGGAGTGGGGTTAAAGAAGCAAGGAAAGGTGTTGAAGGCTTTGGTGTTGGAAATTGCAATTTAGCACGACTGACCAGTAAGTAGTGTTGTCATTTTAGATTTTACCGCTGAAAAGATTTGGCAGCTAATTAATTATTCTCTTAGGCAAGTCATTGACGTATCTATTACTGCACCCCAATGGAGGAAAGAATTTTTCAAGTCTTCGCCGAGCAGCAATCGATTTGATTGGAAGAGGATTTACAGTTTGGGAACCGTTTTTGGACGTTTCTAAAGTCTTACTGGCACTTTTGGAACTTTGCTGTGAGGCTGATCAACTTGTGCCAAGGTTTGGAATCCATATTGGAAAAATATATATTATAACTTATTTGTTTTCAAAATGTTCTTCTTTTGAAGCATGTCCTTTGGACTTCCATTGACACCGCCTGCTGACGCGTGTCGGACTGCTCGTCACGCGCTCACGTTAATTGCTACAGCTCGCCCTGCAGCTTTCATTACAACAATGGCGAGAGAAGTAGCTCGATATAATACTCTTCAGCAAAACGCCCAAACTATTCAGATTAACTTGAGCAACATCATTCTCAATCGAAGTAAACCGGAAATCCTGAGAATTATTGAACTTCTTATTGAGAAAATGCAAAGTGAAATTGGAGATTTAATTGTGGAGGTAACTTCAGTTCTATACACGATTTTCGTATTGACTATTAGGCTTTCTAGAAATCTGAAGTCTCGGCGCAAGTTTTACTGCTTGAAAACGGCTGGTGTGAAACACAGCTGTTTTTGAATCTGACCTTAATCTATTGGATTCTTGACCCAAAATAAGTGAAGCATTGACATATTTACTTGCCGGATAATCCAAGAAAGGCAGTGTGAACCAAACCTAAAACATGGCTTGCTTGACCACTGTCAAATCAGGCTGGAAACTCTGTTGATCCAAACAGGCCAACTTCCGGTATTGCTAATAAGTATAAACATGTTATTTGTTTTTGCCACAGGTGATTGACATCGTTCTTCATTGCGTGGATCACGGACATTTGAAAACTCGTCCCTTGTCTGAAGTATTCCCCGTACTTTGTCGATTCAGTCAAGTTAGCCATTGCCCAGCTACACGGAGAATTGCTGCTGGTTCTAAGATTGGGAATTTATCAATTTACGAATTGCGAAGTAATAAATCCCAGCAAGTCGCAGCTCATGGCTGCCCAATTACTTGCTGTGCATTTAGTCCGGACGGTAAATTCCTCGCATCGTATGCAAATTTGGAGAATAAAATGAGTTTTTGGCAGGTATGTGCTCAGCTCTTGCAATCCAGCTTAACTTTACATTTTTTTAAATATATTTTTGTTTCTTTCAGCAATCATCTTCTGGGATGTTTGGTTTGGGTCACATCCAAACACGATGTGTAAAAACGATCAGCACTATCCCCCTCCCAGAAGCAGTGATAAAAAACACAACACGTTCTCCACGGTTAGTTTGGACTGGCTCTCGGAATGTAAGCTTAATGCTTGCTGATGGATCCGAAAATCGCTACGGTGTTTAGAATTCTAAGAACGTTTTAAAAAAATCATTCCTTCCTACAATACTAAATTTCCGCACTATTACATTTATGATCTCTCGTTGTTAGTCGAATAAAACCTCGTAAAACGGATGTTGTGATTTTGAAAGATTTAATTGGCACTCGTTTCAAAATGCAGGAAAGCATAACATTCGTATCATTGGTAAATAATAAGGGAGTGCAATGCGGTTGGCCCTACGTCGCCTTCACATAAAACCAGCACGTCACACGACCAGAGAAAATTAGTTTACAACAATTTGGAGTAGCACGACACGTACAGAATATGCATTGCTGCTATTATATGGAGTTCTCATTTTAAATGACAAACGCTATAACGCATCGGACGTTAATTCAAAACAAGCAATTTGTTTAAGGAAGTGTGAGTGGCATTTTGCATTGCATATACTGGTAATTGGCCAGACGCCCAGCCGTGATAATGGAGTTAATCCGTAGTCCACGTCCACATCTTACAAACCACATATGTGAAGTAAACTTTGGGTTTGGTTCTTTGGTTTCGTTGAGCATTGCCTGGAAGGTCCTCAGACTTCTTGAACAGTGGATTCATACAGCCTTAGTTTTAACAGTTCACAATAAACTTAGAGCCATCCAGCACAAAAGAATTGAATTCAAAGTTTAGAAACATTTGAAGTCATTTCACATTTGAAGACCAAGAGTGATAAAGATAAAATGACGAATCCCAGCACAAACCCATTACATATACCCGAGGTAATATTTCAAGTTTTAATACGAATTTGTTACGTGCTAAAATTGCATTTTAGGCATAATTACCTATTTGAGCGTGTATGTTCTATGAGTATATGGCAGGATTGAAATAGAACATGATTTCGAAAATGTTTTGTAAAATTCAAAGTTGTTTTTAAACTGCCTTACACTTTGCATTTAACAGTTCTCTATAATCTCTAGATCCTAGAAATCATATTGTCCAACCTTTCCCAAGAACATCTCTTCGACGCTCGCTTGGTTTGCACTGACTGGGAAATAGCTGCTAGTAAAGTGCTGGGCTCGCAAAGTGTCGTCTCTTTCTACTCATCTAAAGAAGTCGAAGAATATTTGGTCTTTTTTTCAAACAATCCAACACTTCTTCATCAGAACGTCAAATTTGTGAAGCCTGACGCAAATGATCCGATCTATGAAAAGTTCTTGTCAGTGTTTGGCGGTCAGATACTGACTTTATGCGCAATTCCAGAAACATTTATGGACGTCCATTCTGATAATATTAAAAAATATTGCACGAAATTGACAACACTTGTTCTGCTGAAGCACGATGATTGCCGCCAGCCGCAGCAGATTAGCAATTTGGATACAACGCCTGCTTTACTCAAACTGCCCAAAAACTTGCCCAATTTGAAAGAATTGGTTTTGGGACTACAATTCGTTAACGACTCTATTTTGGACAAACTACCAGCCCTAAGCAACAAATTAACTAGGCTGGTTTTGGGAGATTCGAATACGGATTTGCTCACTGACTTCCCGTATCAACTCAAATTAAACGAATTGCGCCATTTGAAAACTCTGGCAATCCAGGCTTGCCTCAAGGAAACCGATTTCATTGCTCTTGGTGAATGCGAATTCAAACTTGAAGAATTTAATTCCGGGATGAATAACACTTCTCCATCTCAGTCAACATTTTTCAAATTCATGGATAACCAAAAAGAGAGTTTGGTCAAGTTAAGTATTACTGGAAGTAGGAATTGCGCCCATCAAACTTGTCCAGGCTTCTTCCCTCGTATGAAAAAATTGGAGTACTTGAGAATAATGTACTTCGGGCCAATTTCGCTTCTTNCTTCCCTCGTATGAAAAAATTGGAGTACTTGAGAATAATGTACTTCGGGCCAATTTCGCTTCTTGTATGGAAATTCCCTAGTCTTACTTATTTGGAATTAATCAATCATGTTCCCCACTATGAGACTTTTTTCCCGAAGTACGATGGCTTCTGTCAAAGCGAATTTCCAGCACATAACCTGAAAACATTTTTTGTGAGTATTTGCAAGATGTACTCCTCGACACCTGAAGGCGAAGGCGGGCGTTTGTCAGAATTGTTTCGCAATATAGGTGCGCTGGCACCAAATTTGGAAACACTGAGCGTCATCTCAACACATTTAACTAATGACGACTTGCAGGCTCTATTCAAATCCATGAAAAACTTGCAAAATATTTCATTCACTCAGCCCACAATCATGAAGTTCTATGAGGTCAGCGACGCCTCATTTACTGGACAATATCCAAACGGTCACCGCTGCCGTTCTTTTAGGAATTTGAAAAGTAAGTATTGCATCCGTTTCTAGATATCCTCCTGTAGCTCTATATTGTTCCTCATCTAATTTGCTGAATCAATTTTTTCCAGATTTAGGGACATTGCGTTTTGATGAGGCGCGATACGTCACAGATTCCAGCATAACCAATGGGCTATCAAAATGCAAGAATTTGAAGAATCTATTAATCTGCTCGCGAGCTGTAAGCTAGCACAAAACACTTTAAATTATAATGCATTTTTTTATTACTAATTTACCCTATGAATAATATACAGTTTACTGGACTCGCCCTTAAATCTTTGGCTGACAATTTGACTGATCTAAAAGAACTTAATTTTGGAGCTCGCTATGAAGCAGAAATGTGCCAAGCAGTAGAATATTTCCAAAATAAACACCCAGACACATATCTGCATTTTACAGTCCTCAGCAGACAAAATTTTTAATTGCTCACGTTTGAATGACAAGATTTTAACATTCGTACTGACGTAACTCGTTGTAAAAAATTTAATTGTAGATTGTTATTAAAGTTAATGCATGACGCCTTTCGCTAATATAAGTGAAACAAAAGACAAATTTTATTAGATTATATTTTAGACTGATTAGATTGAAAAGTATTTTTTGTAATTATAGTATTTAGCGTTTTAACGATTTTATAAAGGTGAGCAAACAATAAGCTACTTTAGATTATTGTTTTTCACTTATTGTTTACCGAACTTGGTATTTATGATGTTAATGTCTCAAAAGTTTTATTTGCAAAGTGTACCATAGCAGGTGTCTCAGACACCTAAGTAATAGTGGTCGGACTCGGAATTTAAAATTTTAACTTGAGGTTGAAAACCTACAAAGTGTGTGGTATAAATCAAATTAATGTAATTATAGGAGTACTAAATACATAATTGTTTTTTGAATAATTAATGTGTTGTGCTGCAATTTAAAGCGAGAATTAAAAAGCAAATCAATTGTACACAAATACATTTCAAAACTTGTTTATAGTTTACATTTATTTTTAACTCCTTGAATTTAGGACAAATTTGAATTCCAGAATGTATCATAACCAGATAAAATTACACCATGCAACTAAAGCACCATCAGTAAGCACCATTTAGTAGTGAATCGGGCTTCATAATCCAACTCTTTCCGCCCATAAATATATTTTGCATCTCTGCATGTTAACTTATATTGGACGGGTCTGCTATCACCTTATGTTCCAATTAATCGCACCATAGACAATATTTTTGTTAAAATCGAGGAGTATTTTTAGGTTATACTTCTAAATTACAGCTAGATTATACCCGGTATTTCGAAAACTTCAGTACATGTTCAAAAAGTTGCAGCGAAGTCGCTCAGAGGCGATGAGTGCTGTTGTTTCTTGCAGCCTTCATATAATAAGATATTAGCGCAGCCATTCAATTATATAATTTTAAGTTTAAAAAATACCTTCAATTCTTGTTTTAAATTGTATATAGCCTTATCCGAGTGCCTGAGGAGGTCAAGTGGAACGCTGCGACGGAGTTGAATGTCAAAAGAGGGATTGGATGCCAAAAATGAGAGCGATGACTTGGCATGCGTTCTAGTTTAACCATTTTACATTCAATTAAAGATATTATGTATAAATAATTATACAATTTGAAACTTGCCTCGTTTCCAAATTTCCCTCTTGGAGAAATCGCACAAGCATTGGTAATGTTTTTTCAGGGAATTCATTCAGCACTCTTTCGGGGCCAAGCCTCCTAATAATAATTCCCAACAGTCGAGCAGTTGTTTTCCTCACAATCGCGTTGCGGTGTCTAAGAAAGCAAAGATTGGTAAATTACATCGCTATACTACATTGGATTCTAATTTTACTTACTTTGTTCCATAGGCATCCAGTGTATTTATGCATTTAGTTGTTGGCATCGCCGTGACCTGAGACAAATCAAACCTGAGAGTTTTAACAATTTTATAGAATTATTTGAAATCTAAAAATCTACCATTGAATCCAATGCGGATCCTGAATCATCACGTATGAACTTATTTGTATCCATCGATTTGTCAAGTAATTTCTCAGAGATTTTCTCCATGTCCTATAAACCAGATTCCCATTTTCATTAATATTACTTAGAATAGTTTGGATATATACAATGAGTATCAGCAACAATACCTGCTCAACTGCTTTAGTAGAAAGCGGATCCAAATGTGAAAACAATTCCTTAAAAAATAGACAAGCAGCTCTGCAGACTTGTGACCTCAAATTTCCCAAATGTCTGAGTCCACTCAAAATAATATTATGCAGTTCACTGGATGGTGGTTTGAGGAGATACTCTGGATTGTGTCTGATCAGACGCACAATTAGCCGGAAACCTTCGATGTTAGTCTCCCTGTAAATGTAATTGAAAATTTGTTAGCATTCTGGCTATTACATACTTTCAAGTCACAACAAGTATCCTATTACCATTCGGGAGATGCTAATTTTTGTATCCCATGACTCAGTCCATGTCTCGGTGAGTCCAAAGGTTTCAAATCTTGAGGAAACACATCCGCAGTTGAATGCACCGGTCTTGCCTGGGAATTGCTCTCCCTAAATGACCTTTAAAGTCATGAATTCTTTAATTAAAAACAAACCAACTTCCACTAATTATAATTTATTCACCCTTTGTATACTCGTCGCGTAGCTGCGGGAATCACCATCGAACTTCCTTTCTTCAGGAAAGTGCATTTTGACTTTGTTTTATATGGAAACGGTGGCGTTCGACTTGACGTAGATTCTCCTGAATTTCCTAATTTTTCAAAAAAAAAATTCGAGTTAATTCTAAACTAAACCTAACGTAAAAAAAAACTTAAACAATTAGAAATCCTACCGCTGGGGGATTCCGTGGTATCATTATAATCCACATCATCCTCAATATCATTTGCTAGTATTTCAGAAGGCGTATCATCGCCTTCTCGGGAATCCAAAGCATTCCCATTCGTATATTCCGCATCTCCATCATAATGACCGTTTTGGATAGGAGCATAAGGTTTCTCAATATGGGAGGATTCTGTTGCTCGAAATGGGCCTGGACTCGTACTAGCGCGCTTAATGTCTTCAGTGGATTGGAAAGCTGGAGATAGTTTCTTCCGTGGAGTGGTTCGGACTTGTACGGGTTTTCTTGGGAGAAAATCCGAGCGATCTCCATTAGTATTTGGCCGCAGAGCTGGCGGTGGTGGTGAATTTTCCACGGGCCTGAATAATTCAAGTCAGCAAATTAATTTTAATGGCTCATTCAATTATGGAGCAGATAGAATTTCTTGATTTGTAGGGCGCACGTGCACAATGCACGACTGAGGGCTGAGCAATAGTGATTGCTACTCCTACTCCAATTATAGAATTCTACCCATTAACCTGGCAATTTGATATGATTCGCTTGGCAATAAATGATCAATGTGAGCTTTGAGAACGAACCATCCTTGCCACCAATCTAGTAGAAAAATTGCCCGTTTTGGGGTTAACCAATCATAAGTCGTTTTACCACTGCATTGCCTTACAAAAATAGCAAATTTTGCCTGGTTAGTTTTGCCTAGTCGCGATTAAATTACCAATTTGTTCTAGATTCTGTCATTGTGCTCTGAATCCTGATCCGAACTTTACCGGGTTGCACTGGGATTCAAACGTCAAAGGCGGATCACATAACATATGGCGTCCCCCAGGATTCTATTAATTATCGACACTCCAGCAACAGTTTCATGCGTAATGCGGTCCCATTACCGCACACTATGTATTATTGAAACACGAGCCGGGCAAAATGTGATTCGTGATTGTGACATATCGTAATTACTACATACGTTCTCCGGAAAAGAAAGACGCAATTGCCATAATGAGTTCGGAAAATAGAGAAAGGGGAAACACGACCCATGTTTTTCCTGTCGTATTGATTTCTGTGCGTCGAATGGCAAACTCGAGAGTGTTATTACAACTATGTATCACACGATATTAATTGCTTTTGGCGATGACCATGCTCACCATTTTTTTAACCCTAAAATTCTGACGCGGCAATATTAAAAATGTGTGGTTAAAAATGCTGATACAAATCTCAAAATAAAAATGTGTCAACCTACAGCCTAGCCAATTACAATTCCACACAAACCTATCGAATTCTGGATTCCGTAATTTGTAAGCAAATAATCGATCCTCTTCGAAACTGGAGTAGTCAAACCGAGTCACAGGCGTGGTGCCCCGAAACGTGAAGCACTCCTTGAAACACATGTCAAATCCTTGTATTCTATAAATCCTACACAATTTCAATCTCTATTTTTCTCTTTAGCAAAACCCAACACAATTTCCCAATAACTTCCGCTCAGCTGGAGTCCAGCGGAGTAACTAGCTCAATCTTTAATCGCATTTCTTTCCCCATGTCGCTTGAATTTGGAATCAATAGAATTTTTTATTAGCCCACCATCCTGTGTACCGACATCGAATGTCAGGGTGGCAACGAGAGTGAGAGTATTTTGGGTCACTGGGACTGGATACGACGTACAATGCCCATAGCCCATAGCCCAGGGAAAGCAATTTAAAAGGAGGCAGAAAATCATTTATCATAAAATGTGCACCCTTTGTCAGGCGCCTCTGATAATAGGATGTCAAAATTAACGCCTTTGTCGGAAGTCAAAGTCGGGGCTCGTCATTCGTAAAATCCAAAACACATGGCGATTTCCCGATGTATTAGGTGTTTACCTGAACTGTGTTGAAGGACGTGGGATTTTCGTTTCTTCAGTGTATTTTGGAGTTCCAGGACTTCTGCGAAGGACTGAATTCGTCTCCGTCGGTGACCTGTCAGACTCAGAACCTCTGGAGGGTGCGGGTTTTGGACTTGTCTGTCGTCCCTCTTCTTCATTGGCATTTTCAGCCTCAAGGATTTCCACGTCTTCGGGTTCATCCTCTGCCTCAGCTTCAGCATCCGCTTCAATATCGGCGCGCTCTCCAGTTGAAGGTGGGCTGTCGTTTGTCAACTTAAAATACAAATTTGTAACATTAGTCTGGTACGTCAAATTGCTTCACAACCTTGGAAATTCAAGCAAGCTATAAAAATAAGCTACGGTCTTGTTGGAATAATTCCAAACTTTCAAACAACACGCAAGTGTATTTCATAACTCACCATTCGCCCCGCGCTCTTCAGGCTACTGACCCCGGAGTCCCGAGTGGAAGATCCAGCCGAGCTCTTCTTGGATTCAATTTCCTCAGATTCGTCCACAAGCCGTTGATTCCTCGTCAAGGTCAAGTCCTCAATTTCATCATCTTCATCATCAATGAGGTTCCGATGATTTCCATTCAAGTAGCCAACTGCATTCATATTGGAAAAAAAATTGTGATTTTGCTCCAGAGCCATGACTGTGAATTCCTGCCTCGACGAAAGGTGCGGAGTGGATTTTTGTAAGTTGACATTCGTGTAGCCATCGCTCCCTCTTCGATGCTCGGTTTTGCTGGGCTTTTCTGAACTTCGCAAATCTATTGGTCATAGAATGAGTAAAAGAGGGATTATTCCTGAGTTTTGTTTGTGCTCAGGGATAGGGTATAGACGTAGAATAGATAACGTACTGCGTAGTAATTTTAGTTTTGGCTCACCATTAGTGGAGTAACGATGAATGTATTCATTACGTGAGGCTTCATGCTCAATGAATGTGGATGCAAAGTGCTCCTGTTTAATAACATTCGGTGAATTGAAGGGGCTCACCCTTGTGAAACCCGTGAAGGAATTCTCTTCCTGTAATAAAAATATGTTCTCGATTTAGTTAAGTTGTTGGGGAGCAAAACGGATCTCGTCGACGACAATACCGAACCTGTATATACACGATTTCGTGTAATTTAAGCATAATGTTAAATCATTATCGGCATTTAAACCCATCATGTAAGTCATGATGTCTTTACCAAAAGCATGTGCTTTTTGTTTTTACCTTTTTTGTCCACCTGACAAGGATGGGTAATTTACAATTACTGTATCTACCATAATAGCTCCCAGGCCCAAATTCGGATGACCTTCTTCCCTCTTTCAAACTCAATAGTTCTGAACGATACATTATTCAGAGTGGATGAAACTCGCTTTCACTTCACTTTCTTTCCCATGCAAACAATCAATCACTTGTCAAAATACAAAACGCGATAGAATTCCATGATCAAAGCAAAAACGAATCCACGAAAATACACCACTCCAACAACGTACGTGACGCCTAAATAGCACTAATACCAATTCATTGCCAAATACTTGCAGTTTTCGTTTGAACTGATGCACTTATTGTTCTTTATTGGATAGTATTGTTCTGAAGAAAGCCGACAACTGACTGTCCACGAAGATAGGACAGGAGAGGATATTCTTATGTGCGGAAATGTAGGGCGAGTCCTCGAATTGCTCTACTTTGGAATTTGGATCGACGTGGATGGACAGGGTTGTGCAACAGGAATACATAATAATTCGCAAATACTGGCGACAAGGGTTGGATGGATGCCTCTGTCCAGTTCCAATCCATGAGCATATTTTCTTGGTTAGGAGAGCCAATCAATAATTTAATAACAAAAGTTGAGCATGAACACTTTAGTTTTATGCAAAGCACGGCATGGGAGCGCATTTACCATTGTCACTCACTTATTTTAACGACGCCACAACGTGTGTATCGTGCAAAAGCGGGAATATTTTATCCTGTCTGGAATTTTTTGGCCATTTTCGCTCCTGGACTATGTATTCCATATGCCCTACAAATTGCCCGATTAAAAGCTTTTAAAAATTGCCCTCCATTTGCATTGCTAGACGACAAAGGTCATCATGGGTCACGTATCGTTGATAATGGATAAGATTGGATCCACATTCTAAATATAATGTATAACGTTGAAACACCCTGTGCATGTTGTAAGACGAGCTTTGCACTTACGATTTCCATGTTAATCAATTTGACAACAGGAGACGAACGACGTGGACGAGAGAACAGAGGGAAGGAAGGACACTTAAACAAATGGGCAGATGGACAGGTACTCGACTGCTGGTTCGATACACTAATGATTGAAGTCCTCGTTCCCGCTGCGTCGTAGGCAGTCTGGAAAATTTCACCAAGGCAGACTGTCACCCGGTACTCAGGGAACCAAGGACACACACGTACATCGCAATTTGTAATACGTGAACGTATCGCAGTCGAAAATCAAAAAGAAATCCGCCTTTGACGGAGACGTTGGTGATGGCGTCGGGATCTGGTAGAGCGAGTGGATGAAGGTCACGGTCCAAAGTCAGCGGACAAAGGCAACTTGACAACTGAATAATTTATTTGGATTTCCAGGAGTATGTGGGGGTCCATTTGTCTTGTCTTGAACTTGAGACAAGGCGGAGGTGATAATTGTATATTTTATGTGGTGGAGTGCTTGAATATGCAAAGTGGAGTGGAGTGCAGTCATCCGAACTAGACAAAATTCAAGGCCAGGCAGGCTAGTTTTCTATTCCAAGATGAGGTAGCCTAATTACAATGTGCAAAATAATAATGATTAATATTGTATAATAATTATGACTGAGACTCTCGGTGGGTCTGTCGGTATGTGCAGCACTAGAGGAGAGTTTATTTAAGTCTTGGCAGTAATTCGACGATGGTATTTTTCAAGGACATTTGAAACAATGCATGGCACGTGCCTAATTTAATCATGAAATCATACGAGCCAGCGTTTATGTGAGCCGGGCTTTTCAGAAATTTTAAATATTGTTTCGGTATTTTGAAAGATTGAAATACTGCACTATGCATGTACATGCAACGCCAAACAAAATATGATATTCAAGTTATTTTAAGCTACCTTCATACAAGGTTTTAAAAATGGTTAATGCCATCATACAACTACAAAATCAAACACTGGATGAAACCCAATATAAAATACGAAGATTTCAACAAAATCCCAAATTTGCATCTGCAATTTGGAGCAAAGTAAAATTGTTGACATTATTACTGCCCCATTTGAATGTTAGTAAACTATGCCATAAAGGTACGCCTCCTTACACTCCCATCTTTGTCATTTCAAAACGAATATCGTGTCTCATGATTCGAAAGCGAAACCTTTTCAATTTCTTTGCCCCTAAATATTTGCCATATGAATGCCGGTCAAGCGTAGATTATGGGGTACGTCCAGTCTAAATTCGGAATGATATGCTACAGGAGCATCACGGCACGTATCAGTACAATCCAATTCGATTCGCTCCAATTCCTTGTGACATTCTACTCAAAAATGCATGCATTTTCCTTTCCCCAACTGCGTTTTCTCCAATGTGCATTAAAAATAAGAAAGCCAACCAACCCCCACACGTGTACCCTGGGAGAAAATACCCGGCCATTCATTCCATGTCAACTTCAATTTTTACATACAACTACTTCAAGTCCAAAGACCCGACCTGAGGAACTGGGTCAGTTCAATAGGAGGGGGAAACCGGCCCGGGTACACGAACCGCGAAACATACATACTTGCAGAGCTATTAATTTAATAGCTCCGATCCAAGCAGCAAGGTGGAAATGAAAACGTAAGTAGTGGAGGGGAATTGGGTCACCTCACAACATAGCCGGCCACTTCCATTAGAAATGAGCAAAATTTGCAATAATAAAGCTATGTGTATAGAGTTTGTATCGCGCCTACGAAGTTATTGCCAGGCTAATGCATACCCGCATGTTAGTCAACTAACATCTCATCGTTCAAAGATTACAAATGCCGATACGGTTAGGCTTACATGCTGAAAACTAAATATGGGACTGAAGCAAAAGTACAAAAGTAGCTTATTAAAAAAATATCCTGCACAATTAACAGTAGATGGAATAATCTTATCTTACCATGTCATCGTCCAGCCTACTTTCTTCCGCGAGTTCCCCTCCATTTGGATGTAAGGATCCACGCTCACGGTCCCGGCTTCGGCTGCTACGACTGGACAAACGCTCCGTTTTTCCAAATTCTGACCTAGGATTTTAAATAATGAATTCGTTACCCGCTCATTTTAACCAATTTGAAATAAGTTTCAATTACTAATTAAAAGTAGCATTAACTCGTCACTAAAAAGTATATATTACTTTGAAGAATTAAGAAACCAATGTGTAACATGTATCTTTGCATTCATAATTAATAATTCCGTGCATGTGAGCATATTCTTCCAATTCTAAAAGCCCTGTACACAACTTCTAGTGGATTACCCATTCTGAAAGGTCGGTGACGACCACGATATATGGATTGTTTTTGGACTGACTCGAAGAGCTGTGGTCATTAACGCGTATGACAGGAGGTCGATGACATGTCGCGTGCGTGCCTGGTCCGAACAGATAACTTTCCGACAGGTGAATACTCGCCAAACTGTCCTATTTTTAGAATTTGGAAACTTGGAACTCAAGGAATATTCTTTGGCTGATTCTGGACTTAAGTTGGATGTTTGACAAAATGATTAATTCCGAACATGATAATTTGTGAGAGACACAAGAGATCTCATCCAAGTCGGCGAATTTGTAAGCGCAAGATTAGAATAACTCAATTTAACATTTTGGAACTAAAAAGTTGTTTCATTAATTAAAATTATGGTATCATATGCATAACTACAATCATGTTCCGAGTCTTCCGACTATGCAACTCAGTCAGGTCGATTTTAGCAAGAGGCGATGTCAATCTAAAGATTCGAACTGCCTTAGCCAACTTCGAAAATATATAAATTAAGACTTTCAGGACAACAAAATTCTATTTTATAATTCATACAAACCCATTTTCCAAATCCTTCTCTCCTAGCCTAGTCGTACTCAGTATTCAATTCAGTGCACCTCAAGCCGCACTAACTATGTGATTATAAGTGGCACACTAGACATGTACCGTAATTTTAGGAGTAACCAGGCAAACTTAATTGGTTTGAAGGAAATTACCTTCCACTAAAACTCAAGGCCAGCGCTCATTCCTACACAAAACCAGCCATTAGTTTAACGTGAAACGGTCGTTTCATCAAAATTGCAAAACATCCTATATATAAAGTGTTCCAGTCGACCATTGAAAGGCAATTAAAACACAAATTAACTTACGATTCAAATTTTCCATCGCTGCCAGAGCTGGAGGATGGTGATTTGCTGTTCACCCTTGCCCCTCCCCCAGATCCCCTCAAAACGTACAGAATGTCTGCACCCATCACACTGAATTTAGTCCCTGCCGTCTTAATGATGGGTTCCAGAAATCCATACTCATCCAAGTCCAAATCCCCATCCCTTTCTTCCTCAAATTGTAATTCAGGGTTGGATTTGAGGAAACTTCGATTTGTCGTAGGCAAAGGGAGCATGGCGTAGTTGACGAGGCCGGAATGGGAGGCGGATGGAAGGACGCGTCTAGATACTCTAGCGGAGACAGCTTTACTGGCTGAACTTTGACCTCCCATATTATTCCGTCTGGGTAGGGTTGAGGATCTGGAATTTGGTTATTTGTGGATCATTTATTTTGGCATTAATATAATATAATATATTATAAAGCGTCGTGACAAGTAATAGAAACTCATTAAACAGGATATTACCCAAGAATCCGTTGCAGCAAAATCGTAAATTATCGCGAATGAAACCGACTGTGGCTAGTGGATTACATATTACTTTATTCAATTGTAGAACATGTACAGGACACAATCCAAACCTAGGTTACATTTAATTTTTTTAAGTAAATCTATATGCAATAGAACAGGCGTTTTAGCTTTCAAAAGTTTTCCTGAAATTGCACCGTCTTGCAATTTTCTGTTATTTATATAGCCAACTGGGATACGATTCTCTACATTTTATTTTACAAACCAGAACCATCACCCATTATCAAAATGCCAAACATTGATTTATTTTAAGCGCTAAGGGCAGTCACGAACAATACGGTGAGCAAAAGTCTGGTCTGATCCTGTTTTTACCAATCCATTCCCATTTGTAATCTTTATTTAGAATTTGTCCAACGGATAGACAGGGCACTTTGCTACGAATTGGTATGAATCAGAAATGAAAATCAATTAAAAAAGTAATACCTTGCCTTGTCTTGCGCAGACACCATAAAAATAGAAAAGAGACCAGTCTAGTATGTATCCTGGCACTCGAGTTAAACTCCTCATATCTCCATTAGCCTTAATTACTTTGCTAAACCAGGTGGCTGCCGACTGGAATGGAATCTACTCGTTCCAATCGATTGACTATTTCCGTGTAATAACGGGAGGTGAGAATTGGATTTACTCTGTCAAAGTTCAACAAACCCTATGAAGGAGGGTCCGGCGAATTCGGACAAGTTATGGATTCCATGTGTGTACCCTCACTCAATAACTTTTAATATTTGATGTATGCAAATCTACTCACCTGAATCCATTGCTAATCTCTTGTTCGATGAGTTGTCTGAATAGTGGCATTGCCATCGTTGGCCCCAATGCATTCGCGACAACGGAGAGGCATTCCAGAGCTGCTAACCGAAGGCGTCGTTTTGGGGAAAGAAGAACGGAACAAACCTGGCCAAAATTTAGTTGACAATTAGTTTTTGGAATCGATTCCCCTGAATCAGTCTATCCTGCGGTTTATTTATGTGGTTAAATATATTATTATTCAAATGGATCAGAACTTTCAGGCTGATTCATTGCAACCAATAGTAGGTTGCAAACAAGACATATATGCATTACGAGTTGAGAAATGTCAATAAAATGAAAGTGTTGGGATTATCTAGTTAACACTTAAATTGATTTTTGCTTCTTCATGCAATTATCAGGTTATTAGAGCGGTGCCCTTATAGGTCTTGCCATTTATGCAGTCACCGACCAACATCCGTCCTATTTAACTGCAAACAAGTTTGAGCTTTTAATAGTTGTATATATTTATTCTGATCGGCTCTGAGTCAAGCATAGATTGAGTGTTGAAAGTTTTATTTTATAGATGAATTTGTGTTAAAATTTAACCACGTATTAGGATAAAAATGACCTAATTCTGCTATACAAATCACAGCTACATTAAGCAGCTTTCTAAGCTAATACTATAAATATGAACAGACTGACCTCTTTCGCAACTTCTTCCAATTGAAATTCATCCCTTGGAAATGTGAGTAATAGAAGTGTTAGTGCATCCAGAGCTGCCGCTTTGACTTTTGAATTTGATTTCGATGAAGGATTTATGATTTTAAATATGGAGTCCGTCACCAGCCCAGGTCCAGCTCCCCGAATAAGTTTTGAAAATGTTGCTCCTCCCTCAGTTTTCAAAACAGACTTTGCTTCCCCAGAAATTGAACAGAATTGTCGAATGAGTGGCGTCAGATCACATTCGCCTGCCTTGGGGAATTGATTTTGAAGGGGTTGCTTCAATTGGCGAAGTCTTTCCGCTAAACTATTGGTTGCATTGAATGCCTCCATGTTGAGGCGGAAATGGGAGCTGGAGCACAGCTCAGCCAGGATTTCCGAGATGTCATTAAAATACTGAAATATGGATTTGACGTGGACTTTTTTCAAATTTGATCCAAATTCCGAGGCAAACAGGAGGAGGGCTTCAACTCCTTGGATCTGGAAAACAACATGCAAATCCATTAATTCTCAGCGAGCAAGTTTCCTCCCTAGGATTTCATTGACCTCAATTTGATTCAGCAAATAATCGGTTGGCGTGTGCAACTGTGCCAAATCCACGTGTGAATGAATGAAAGTGAAAATGAATGCTTTTGTGACAGGGGGGGGGGGGGGGG